>JAUEKW010140572.1:0-10942 GCA_032274785.1 Ajuga reptans
CTTAAATCTAATTAAACCTAAAGTAACAGCCCATAACCCAACTTGTCACCCCTTCCTTCCTCCTCTTCACAAAACACACGCACACACTACAACTCAAACACACATACACACATGCACACCCCCACACTATTATATAACAGCATGCACATGCGCTTAATATAATTATATACACACACACCACTATTGGTGGCGACGGTGTCGATGAGCCTCTCGTCGCCGGTGACGCAACTCCGACACAGACGACACTGACGGAGTCGGGATCGGGAGGAAGATGGAATTTCAACAAGGCTACGGGTAATTTCTAAGGTCCTTTCCCTAGTCCTTATTTTATCAAATAAGGCTTAAAAGACTGATTTTCCTAAAATCAATCTAATTCTTGTATTCTATGGAACGAGAGCTTCGATTTGGTATATAGTTTGGGATGGTCTGATGGGTTTTGGAGTTAGTTCGATTCCGACGGTCGACTTTTGGAAATAACTCCGACGTCTACTTTGACAGTGATTTAAGATTGGAAGGTGTTAATTTCTAACCTATCTGATTATACATCGATAATCTATACACTACATGCTTTAATTCAGTATATTGTTTATGGTGGTCAGATGGCTTAATCGCCGGAACGGTAAGCCCGAAGATGGGCTGACGATGTTAGGAAGAAAATAAAAGGGTATACATTTTACTTATTCAATTCCCTTGCAACAGACAGCACATTCAACGTTTCCATACTCTATCCATTAAATGGAAGATTTTGTCAGTGTCTAAGTCAGCAATGCAGGTGTCGAATGTTTGGTTAATTTAGCAAGAAGTGTCACTTTCGGTTTGAAACATGATATTGTAAAGTGTTATATGTTATAAACTTGGGTTGGGTTTAAGTAATTTATCATATATATATATATATATATATATAAACTTTAGTAATAGGCTGCAAAAATGATAAATGGTATAGGGCCAAGAATATGACAATCCAATTAGGCCAATAAATTTAAAGTGAATAGGAATATTTGGACGACTAATTAGCCTTAAAAATTAGACTAGCTAAAAAATATACAATATTGGATCCAAAATTATAGTTAAAGTAAATTAGTGGATCAACTATAATTATAGCTAAACCTCAAACCATACAATTATAACGCGAAAGTCACTAATATTATAAATATAATTTTTGAAAACAAATAAGTCCCCAAATATGATAGCTAAAAGTATTTCTTAGATATTACATCCTACCCTCCTAAAAGAAAAGTTCGTCCTAGAAATTTCACTTACTAGAAAAAGGGATGGTCGGATACTTCGCTTGATTTTCTTCCTCTAGCTCCCACGTCGCCTCTTCATGTCCGTGCCGACTCCATTGAACTTTGACTAGAGTAATTTTATGATTTCTTAGTTGATGAATCTTTCGATCAAGTATCGCTATCAGCCTTTCCTCGTATGTCAGATTTTTGTCCACTTCCAGTGCTTCTTTATTAACTACATGACTCGGGTCAAAAATATATTTTCGTAACATGGACACGTGGAACACGTCGTAAACTCCCACCATTTCTGGTGGTAACGCTATTTTGTATGCCAAATATCCGACTCGTTCAAGTATTTCGTATGGTCCGACAAATCTGGGTTTCAATTTCCCTCTTTTACCAAAGCGAAACACACCCTTTGTTGGTGTTACTTTCAAGAAAAATTTATTGCCAACATTGAACTCAAGGTTTCTTTGTCTTTTGTCCGCGTATTACCTATGTCTATCTTGAGATGCGCTCATTCTTTCTTTGACTTTTTCAATTGCATCGACTGTATGCTTTATTATTTCTGGGCCAAGTTGTAACGCCCCAATCCCTATGAGTCAGGATCGGAGAGTTACTTAAATGTTTTAAAAAAATAAATAAATAAATAACACATCAAATTGAATACGGAAGCGTGAAGTAAATATTTTATCATGGTTCGCTCGTGCGATTTCCACCAGTGCCCGACATCTTCCACGAGTTAGAATTTTGCGGATGATTTTTTTTTATTTTCAGCCTGTGTGTCCTCACCAGATGTTGATGCTACCGACTCGTTAGAAGCTGAATCTCCATGCGAAGGCCCCTCATCCTCATCTAACATTGTGGCCTCCTTACGCTATATTTTTGCATACCCCAATCCCCATGAGTCAGGATCGGAGAGTTACTTAAATATTTTTAAAAAATAAATAAATAAATAACACATCAAATTGAATACGGAAGCGTGAAGTAAATATTTTATCAAACTAAGGTAGAAGTTTATTCACAACCAAGTAGTACCCAAAAGTGTATATACATCAGCAGGTCCAAAGTATCCAAACTTATAGTGACAAAAGGAAACTCCCTGATCCTGACTCATGGGGATTGGGGCGTTACACAAGTAGCTTCTTTTCACCAATTTCATCCCAATATAGTGGTGATCTACACTTTCTCCCAAAGAGATTACCCCAGATTAAATGACATGGAGCCAAGTTGAAAGAGTACCATACTGCGGTAATCGTAACCTACTCGAATAATAGCTTCGTAAGGTGCTATTCCGATTGTTGCTTGATAGCTATTATTATATGCAAATTCTATCAGAGGTAGAAACTTTTCCCAGCTTCCTCCAAAATCTAAAGCACAGGCTCTCAACATATCTTCTAATGCTTGTATAGTTCTCTCCAATTGTCCGTCTGTCTGGGGATGGAACGCAATACTAAAGTTCAATCGAGTTCCCAAGGCGTTTTGTAAACTTAGCCAGAAATGTGACATGAACCGTGGGTCTCGGTCTGAAATAATTGAAACTGGCACTCTGTGTAGTCTCACGATTTTGTGTATATATATGTAAGCTAGTTTATCCAATCTGAAAGTTATCTTAATCGGAATGAAATGTACCGACGTTGTTAGACGATCCATGATCACCCAAATAGCTTCGATTCCTTGAACCATTTTTGGTAGGCCGACAACGAAATCTATGGTGATGTGCTCCCACTTCCACTTGGGTATCTCGAGAGGTTTTAGAAGTCCTGTTGGCCGTTGGTGTTCCACTTTCACCTGTTGACAGTTCATGGACTTCTACACGAACGATACTATACTTCCCATCATGTTCCTCCACCAGAAGATCTTTCGAAGATCCCAATACATTTTGGTGCTTCTTAGATGTGCAGTGTATGGCGTGCAATGAGCTTCTTCTAAAATCTCTCTTCTCAGTTCTTCATTCTTTGGCACGCATAATCTTCCCTTGAATCTAAGAACGACGTCACTCATCAAGGTGAAATCTTGAGTCCGTCCTTCTGCTACTCGTTTACTCATCTTTGCTAAAAACTTATCCTCACTTTGAGCTTGGGTAATTCTCTCGTACAAAGCTGCTCTTGCGACTATAGTTGCTAATCTCATCTCTATTTTGTTTGGAGGTACCACTACCTCTATCCTCATCCTTGCGAATTCTTCACTCAGTTGTTTCTCTTTTGTTAGCAGACACATCACTTCTCCCTTCTCCTTTCTACTTAGGGTATCTGCTACCACGTTCGCTTTTCCCAGATGGTACAAGATTGTGCAATCGTAGTCCTTTACCAACTCTAACCACCTTCTCTGTCTCATGTTTAGCTCCTTTTACTCAAAGAAATATTTTAAGCTTTTTTTATCTGTGTAGATCTCACATTTTCCCCCATAAAGATAGTGGCGCCAAATATTTAGAGCATGGATGACGGCTGCTAGTTCCATGTCATATGTCGGATAATTTTGTTCGTGTGACTTTAGTTGTCTGGAAGCATAGGAAACTACTTTCCCTTCTTGTACTAGCATGCATCCTAAACCTTGTTTAGATGTGTCACTATAGATAACGAACCTTTTTGTCTCATCAAGAATTGCTAGGACTGGTGCTGAAACTAATCGTCGCTTTAACTCTTGAAAGCTTTCCTCACATTCCTTAGTCCATTGGAATCTAACATCCTTTCTGGTTAGGTGTGTTAGTGGTCCAACAATTTTAGAAAAACCTTCAATGAATCTTCTATAATATCCGGCAAGTCCAAGAAAACTCCGCACCTCACTAACACTAGTAGGTGCCCTCCATTTGTTAACAACATCGACTTTAGATGGATCCACTTTGATTCCTTGTGCAGAAATGATATATCCAAGAAAAACTACCATATCTAGCCAAAATTCATATTTCTTGAACTTAGCGTATAATTTCTCTCTTCATAGAGTCTCTAAAGTGATCCGCAGGTGATCTTCGTGCTGTTTTTTGTTTTGTGAGTAAATCAAGATATCATTAATGAACACGATTAAAAACCTATCTAGGTATGGGTGGAACACACGATTCATTAAATCCATGAAAATGGCGGGTGCATTGCTAAGTCCAAATAGCTTCACCACAAACTCGTAATGTCCGTAGCGTGTTCAAAAAAGTAGTTTTTGAAATATCTTCTTTCTGATCTTTACTTGATGATAGCCTGACCATAAATCTATCTTCGAGAATATGCTCGTTCCTTTTAACTGGTCAAATAAATCTTCTATTCTTGGCAATGGATATTTGTTCTTGATGGTGAGTTTATTTAGTTCTCGATAATCGATACATATCCTAAACGTACCATCTTTCTTCTTGACAAATAACACCGGTGCTCCCCAAGGTAAAACACTAGGACGTATAAACCCCTTATCCAATAGTTCTTGCAGTTGCAACTTTAGTTCTTGCAATTCTTTAGGTGCTATCCTGTATGGGGCCCTTGATACAAGAGTGTATCTACGCATCAAATCAATCTCGAATTCCACTTGTCGGTCAGGTGGCAAACCTGGCAGATCTTCAGGAAAGACGTCCTTGTATTCGCACACGATTGGTACATTATCTACCTTCCTCTCCTTGGGTTCTGACCCCACGATGTTGATTAGAAACGCTTGACAATTCTTCTTTCTTAGCATCCTTGTTGCTTTCATCATTGTATTGACCCGTGGTAGCGTCCCAACTTTCGTTCCATAGAATATGAACTCCTCGACTCCGGGTTGTTGAAATAAGATCTCCTTATCGTGACATCTAATTATCGCATAATTAGCTTTAAGCCAGTCCATACCCAAGATTATATCGAAGTCTCTCATATCGATAACGTGCAAATTAGCTTGCAGCTTTCTATTATTCAAACTTATATCTACTCTTTTACATAACTGGTTAGTCTGAATAATTCTTCCTGATGGGATACTAATCTCAAGAGCATGGCTATCTACTTTACCACTTCTATCCTTAACTCTCTCAAACAATTTAGTAGAAATGAAGGAGTGGGTAGCTCCAGTATCGAAAAGTACAATTGCAGGTATACTAAATACGGATAACATACATTCCATGGTTTCTGGTTCCTGGATAGCGTTTTGTCGGGTTAAGGTAAAAACACGAGCTGGCCCTGTATTTTACCTTCCTGGATTATTATTCTTCCTTCCTTAATTTTTTATCCTTTGTTCTTGGTGTGTTGGACAATTATATTGTCTGTGACCCGGCTTCTTACAAAGATAACACACACATGTTCCCATCAAACATTCTCCAAAGTGATTTCTTCCACACCTAGGACAACGCAGCACTCCTCCTACCGCACTCGGTCCCGCACTAGGTCCAATCTTAACCTGTTTATTCCGATTATTATTATTATTATTATTGTTACCCCTAATACTTATTTGGAGCCTCCCACCTTCTACTCCCACTTGCCACAGTAGCTCTTTGCTTGCCTCCATCTAGCCTCAAACGGGAAGCAACTACTTGAGCCTTTTTAACTACTTGTGCGTACGTCATAACCCCTGGGCGCCCAGAATTCTACTAATTTCGGGTCGTAGCCCCATCTCAAAATGCCTTGCCTTCTGGATGTCCGTAGTCACCATATGAGGGGCATATCTGGACATCTGATTGAATCTCCTTCTGTATTCCATTACCGTCATATTACCCTATCGAAGATAAAGAAATTATATTTCCTTCTTATCGCGGTAGTGTTGAGGTAGATATTTCTGCATCACAGCTTCCTTAAATTCCTCCCATGTCATGGCTTCCCTTTGTTCCTGTATTTTGATGCGGCAGAACGATTCCCACCAAAAGTCCGCGTGTTCCGTAAATTGGAATACTGCACAGGATACTTTTTGTGTATCTGTGCATTCGATATGGGTAAATAGTCGCTCCAATGCTCGTATCCAAACTTCAGCTTCTGCAGGGTCTTCTTTTCTGTTAAACGTCGGTGGGTGAAAATGCCTAAACTATTGCACAACTTCTCGAGTCTCATCTCCTGCTGTTTGCATGGGTTATGATCGTTCTTCCGTAAAGTGAAGAGCAAGGCCTCGGACGGGTTGGTCAATAGTCGTCATCTGACCTCGGCCTGGACGTCCTCTACCTCGTTGTGCCATTATCTATTTTGAAATAATAAATAATTATTTATGTTTAATAATAGTTCAACACAAAATATATACTTAATAATCAAGTGCTGAGTATCGTCAATTGGCAAAATCATCTTTTCATATATATTAGATATATCACATACATACATACATACCAAGTAATGAGTACGAGTAAGTTACTTTATGTACACCCCGGTACTGGGCAAAAAGAAAGTTCCAGATCTATACTGGAACAAGCGGTATACTATTTACAACCAAAAATGGTTGATAGGTTATTGTCTAGCTACATCTAGTCTACTGCAGGGGTGAAGGCCTCGCCCTCGTCGGTAATTTCAGATGCTCCCTCATCCACGATCTCTCCTTCCTCTAAAACTTCATCCATTGGGCCAACACCTTCGTTCAACTCTTCTTCCTCCAGCTCTTCCTCTTCTAGATCCTCTTCTATCGGTGCAGCAACTATCATTGGTTCTACTTCAGGTGGCATTGGGGCAAAGGCATAGAGCCACTCACGAAATAGTTCAGCGGTAAACTCTCGATAGTTTATATTGTGGGTTAAGCAGTGAACTTCAACCCTCTCTACGTACATCTGTGTGGCATGGGTCCAACAACTTTCTGGCAGTGAACGAATCAGCATACTATAGGCTTCAGCAATGTCCAAGTGATATCCCAGAAGTCGTGCCTCCCTCCTTAGGATTTCCACCTCGGCTATGTGCACACCGACATCGTCCTCTTCAGAACGTAAATTTTCTCTACAGCGCCGAACTCGCCAAGCATGTAACTGGTCAATCATGTTCATTTGTGTATAGGCTCATATCAACACAAGGATCTATATACAACTTAGATAATATGGACTGGAGAACATGATTATAACTGTAAAATATCTTACGCAATCTATCTTCTCATTATCCTTACCCAATGCCCCATGTAATGCATGTCATATCAACAAGTTTAACTATTGCACATTGACACATAAAGGCACTCAAATGCATCACATACTGGTACGTAAAATGCACATTATACTTTTCTCATCATCTTATATCTCTTATGCAATCGCGTACTTAGGATGTAACATCTCATATAGGACTTACCATGTAAGAAAAATCTAGGTGTGGGCTTCACTTTTAACTTAAAAAATATGTTTTGACTCGACACAATGAGTAAGTCTACCGAAAGGTAGACCTTGATCTGATACCAACTATAACGCTCCGTTTTGGAAAAATACAAATTTAGTTTGAGACGTTATAAAGTTCATAAAAAATTAACGAATTTCAAAAGACAGCGGAATTCCAAGCCTAAAAAGAATTAGCAACAAGCCAACGTCTAATCGCGGCAACGACCTATCAATGACACAACATAATTTATATAACATAGTATCGCACCACCTATAAGTCCCAAAAGTTTTAAAACCTTAGTAAAAAGGAATTTCGCTCACAAGCGAATTGTATAGCAAAAGACAAACCACTATTCATACATAGACAAATAGTTCACGCGAATCCCTTATCTAATTTAGAAGAAGAACTCGAGAGTTATATTTACAAGTCAAAAACTTCAAAACAGTAGCCCACACACCTTGGTTTATCCTTCCACAGTTACTCCTTGATCTGAAATATTTATGTTTAGGGTGAGTGTTTGAAGATACACCCAGTGAGGAACTTCGAGATTGCATAAGTTCAAAGGCATGGATGCGAGTTCACATAGCAAGACATATCACATAGAATCTAAACATCACTCATGTGCAGAAAACCGCAACAATATCGCATTATGGGCGAACCATTAAATAGGGCGGTGCATATCTACCATAGGGCAAGACAAACCTAACATAGAAAGATTTTATACCTAACTTATGGTAAGTTTGGCCAGACCCATGACAGAATATACCCGTCAATATAGGGTGGCGTATGTCTGTAGATCTCACCCGTTATGATAGGGCGGTGTGTACGCCTGGCCTAAGGCAGGATAAATCTAACATAATTGGGCGATCCAACTTGTAGATCTATTCCTGGCTGAGGGCGGGGTACGCCCGTCAATATAAAATAGGCCCTACTTGTATAGCTTTAGCATACTATGAACACATCTTTACACGTGTAAATCAGATAATACATTTCAACTTAAGCAATCACAACATACGAATATTTAAACTCAGGAGTGAGAGTGGAAGTTACCCCACCTGAGTATGGTTGATGTGAGTGGAATGCAAGTTCCCTAGATTGCGTCTCCTCAGAACCTAAAATAGTAAAAGCATTATTTTAGTACCTTATCTTACATAATGTTAATAAATATTTAATAGGACTCATTTGAGAATTTTCTAAAGTTTAGGGGGTTAATTCTGAGAGTGAGTCTTGTGTGTGGCCGTGTACATTTTAACAGAAAAAATGATACTTTTGCCCAAAACAGTGATACTTTTCCCAAAAAATGTGATACTTTTAAAATACTGATACTTTTGTAAATACAGGTGATACTTAAAAATATTGATACATTTGTAAATACAGGTGATAATTTAAATATACTGATACTTCTGTAAAATAAAGTGATATTATTGGTACAAAAAGTGATACTTTTTCCAGTCACACGGCCATCACAATTCCTATTTTATCTAACTAATTAAATAGCCCATTATTCCTTCTAACACTAATCATAAGCTCAACCCAAATTCTTAAATCTAATTAAACCTAAAGTAATAGCCCATACCTCAACTTGTCACCCTTCCTTCCTCCTCTTTACAAAATACACGCACACACTACAACTCAAACACACATACACAGATACACACATGCACACCCCCACACTATTATATAACAGCAGGCACATGCACTTAATATAATTATATACACACACACCACTCCTGGCGGCGATGGTGACGATGAGCCCCTCGTCACCAGTGAAACAACTCCTATACAGGCGACACTGATGGAGTCGGGATCGAGAGGAAGATGGAATTTCAACAAGGCTACAGGTAATTTCTAAGGTCCTTTCCCTAGTCCTCATTTTATTAAATTAAAGGCTTAAAAGACCGATTTCCCAAAAAATAATCTAATTCTTGTATTCTACGGAACGAGTGCTTCGATTTTCTATATAGGTTGGGATGGTCTGATGGGTTTCGGAGTCAGTTCAATTTCGACAGTCGAATTTTGGCGATGACTCCGATGTCTACTTTGACAGTGATTTAAGGTTGGAAGATGTTAATTTCTAACCTATCTGATTGTACATCAATAATCTATACACTACAGGCTTTAATTCAGTATATTGTTTATGGTGGTCGGATGGCTTAATCACCAGAATGGTAAGCCCAAGATGGGTTGACGGTGTTTGGAAGAAAATAAAAGGGTATACATTTTACTTATTCAATTCCCTTGCAACAGACAGCAATATCAACGTTTCCATACTCTATCCATTAAAAGGAAGATTTTGCCAGTGTCTGAGTCAGCAATGCAGGTGTCGAATGTTTGGCTAATTTAGCAGGAAGTGTCACTTTCTGTTATGACTATGCATCGCTAACATTGCTTACTTAGCTGGGCTAGGAAAATTATATGGAGAGGTATGTGTATGTGTGTATATATATATATATATGGGTAAATTATTTAAACCCACCCCAAGTTTATAACATGTAACACTTTACGATATCATGTTTCAAACGTTGCCGGTTAGCATCCTTAGTTCACGAATTTAGCACATTCCAGAAACTTGCCGGATTCTTTTTTAAATCTTGCTGGAATACCTCATGTGACACGCACATGCTCAAATAAGCGCAAAACAGATATTTTTTCTTCAGTCTCCAATGGTAAAATGAACTCCCCTCATTCTCCCCCATAACTATTTCATTTATGCTTCCTTTCCACACCAGTCTAGGGTCTTGAAAAGCAACAACAATTGCTGATTCATTTCCACACCAATCTCGCTACCGATCATGGATGAGTTATGCAGCCGTGGAACAAGATGTAAGTGGCTCACATCATGGACGAATCACAACCCTGGAAGACGATATGCGACCTGCCAAAGATATCGAGTAAGAATCAGTTGGATTTGAGGCGAAAATGTTATGGTATTAGGAGGTTTTTAGTTCTCTGGAGATGTATGCATTATTTCTTCTTTATGGAAGTTTTCTTCTTTGTATCTTTCGAAAATTGTTATGTTTCCTCCTTCAAATATGCTAAAGTGGCAGTGGCAAGACAGAAAACCCCTAAATCCGAATCCAGAAAAACTAAATTTTAGGTTACAAGCCCTTCACAAGACAGAAAAAATCGGAAGAACAGAGGAATATGCCAACTTACCATACTCAGGAGTTGAATAACCAGGACGTTTCTTACTTGTTCTCCATCGGATCTTCCATATTTTGAGACGGATTTAGCAGTCTTCACCTAGTTCTTATCGGATATAGTTATGGTTGCACTTCTCTTTCGCCTAGAATGAGCACATAGTTAACGCTAATCTCAAATGTTTGCAAATGACTCTTCAACTCCACTTAACAGAGTGTAACGACCCAATTTTCATAAAATATTTTAATCTAATTAAATTATAAAAGATAATTAATAGTCAGGCCGATAACATACTAATACACACTAAACATGCAATTACTAAACTCCCTACTAAAAACCCTATCACACGTAGCAGCGGAATAA
>JAUEKW010140583.1:0-10941 GCA_032274785.1 Ajuga reptans
CTAAATAATGTACGGGGCGTTACAAAATATAATATCAAATTCAACCCATTAAGTAAATAAATTATTGTATTGAGATTTTGAAACGTTTTTAACAAACATATATCTAGTAAAATGTAGTTTTCCATCACTTGCAATACACGCTAAATATTTGCAAAAGTCTTCTACACTAAAGGCTTGTACAAATGTCATACGACCTCTGTTAAGGTTAAGAACAAGCGATTGTTCAATAAAATATAATGCACATCTAGTTCCCAACTAAATATAAATTGAAAACTTTTAAAATCCTCATTAGTAAAAAAAACATATGGAAATATATGTTTAATCATAAGAAAAGTACAAAACACATTCTAGACAATGCATGCACTAAAATAAACGTTATTGATTTTGTGAGTACCGATTTAGTATAGAATTAGCCAAGAGTAATTTATCTTTCAAGTGATGCATGTCCAAACCAGGAGGAGTAAATTAATTATCTAAATAAGCTAGTACAATGTTTTCAAATAAATAACATAACTAAAGATAAACTTTAAAAATATATATAATTATTATAATATCTCTGCAAACATTGATGTAGCCATAATGACCTCATTCTGTGTTGTATGAGTTCTTGCACAAGTAATAACTGATTTTATGTTCTAAAACATTTCCCATATGGTTAAAACATGGTATAGTTCAATCTAATTTTTACTCTTTCTCTTCTTCTCAAGCTTGAGAAGCTCCTGTATTATTTCTAATAATATCATTTTTTCTACACAACATAGTAATTAAACCCTAGTCAATCCTCTTTTACTAATTGATTAAAATAATTGGTCCTCAAAATTCAACAAAATACAAAGAATAAATAACAATTTAATGATAATGAGTTCTTAAAATTTTCTGTATGGAGTTGTCTCTCTACGGCTTTCCATATAGAGCTGGATCTCGATTTTCATCCAATCTAATCATGTTTTTTTATTAAATGAGATAGTATCCGGAAATCAATGAGCATATCTCCAAATAAATTTAGTATAATTGCATCAACATAATAATCAGAAAATCTGCGAGTCTTTGCATAAACGTTGCTATCCACCAAGTATATTAAAATATTTCTACACATATTGATTAAACTCTTTCCAATGTATGCATTGCCTCTGCACACCTTGATATAGCCTTAATGACCCATTATATCCTTATGAGTTCTTGCACAAGTAATAGCTGGTCTTGTATTCTACAACATAACCCACTATAGTTAAAGTATGGTATGGTTCAACCCAACCTTTACCATTTCTCTTATTCTTCTAAATCTTGAGAAGCTTGGGCAGTGTAGGTCTTTTGTAAACTCCTTGCAAAGAAATTGAAATTAACTTAATATGTAACCCTTAGATATAAATTTATTCTTTCAACAATAAAATAGATTAGAAAATCTAAACATCAACACCATTTTGAGTTGGCGGAAATTAACGATTACATCAACATTTTGGTGCTGAAAACTGTCGACAAAAAGTATGATTGCGGTGCAATTGAACAACATAACCATACGATTCAGTTTGATCTCGATAAAAATTATCAAATTAAAATTAATAAATAAGAACTTCATTCTTTTAATATGGATTCCACGAATTCTTTTGACATCTACCCTTAAATTGGATATTATTTTTATCTATAGACTCTCGTTTCAAATATGTGAAAGCTTGTTTGGAAGTTACACAAACTTCATTTTCAGACATAGATTTGCTTTGGTCAAACCATTCGGTTAGGTAAATAGCAAACCGCTCAAGCATCTCTTAAGGTCCTACCTCACAATCCTCGTGAAAGGTGACTCGATCATTATCGTCCCCTCTAATAACTATGTTTTCCACCTCCTCACTTCCCCCAATGGGAGGCCCATTATTCTCATTTTTTTTTCACGTGATATGTCTGAAACACTCGCTATCGAAGTACCAAAACATTACATTTAGTTTTTTCACGAAATGTTTATTTTATTTTGTAGATTCTTGTGTCGCACAAGTTACACATGACACAGTCTATCCTCAGCTAGTGCCGATATATATGATGATTTGTTTAGGAGGAAATTGAATGATACGGGCCTTACAATTTGGCAGATGTGCGAGCTAGGACCTCAGGAGATGCTCGATCGATTGTTACCCTACTTGGTCTCCCCATATTTTCACCGAAACAAGCCTTTACCAAAAAAAGGAGTCCCGGTAAGCTTTGAACAAGGCTTCGAGTATGTGAAGAATTTGGGCGTCTATCTAGAAATACAGTGCCCATTTCAGGGTGAGTGTCTAAGTGAAATCGTAAATCCCACACTATATCCAGTAAGTAGAATCTTATTTATTTTTATTTTTTTTATAATTTTCTTAATTTGTATTTGATTTATTATTTATAGGACATTAAGATCTTTATCAAAAACTGTAAGGAGATCCCACCTAAAAGTTTTATTCGTATTGTTCAACAGCTCCAGAAACAATCGTTGGCCACGACAATACTATGTCGGCAGCTTTGCGTCATGGAAAGCGGATGTAAGTATTTAAAACTTTTTGTACATATTTAAATACTTAAATAATTGAGTTAATTTCAATAATTTAGCTAATTTTAATTTCATAGCGAGGAGTCTACCAAGGAGCCACACAAGAAGATATTATCCATATTAAGAATAAGAAGACATCGAAAGAATGTTGGAGTAACAATACCATGCACTCACTATTTAGGGCTATGGTGTAGAAGCGGGTATCCCCTACTATCCCCTACTATTTATGTGGGATTTTATATGGGCCAAAATTAGGGCATCATGACTACATAAAGATTTCTAGAGATATTGTAGTATGTGTATATTATCATATATTTTCTGCCCTAAAGAAAGGTAAAATGATCTTGAATCTTATTTTTTGTTGTGTTATTTATTTGAGAAGAATGTACAAAACTAATTTAATCTTCTACTTTGAACATGAACCACCTAAAAGTTCAGTTTTTTGTACCTCTTCTGGTGCATGCACGTGTCTGTAGGCAGATGTAGGTGTTGTTATTTTTACATATGTGTTGGAAGTGTTGAGATAACAAATCCAAGCAATACATAAGTGTTAGAACACGTCCTGTATATAGTTTCAATTTAGAAACATATTATATATCTCTTAGTGTCCTTTTTTTATTTTAGTATTAATTGTTTATTAAGACAAAGAATAGAATATAGTATCAAAATCAATCCACGGAGTAAATAAATTGTTGTACTAAGATCTTGATTTATTTTAATAAACATATATCTAGTTAAATGTAATGTTCCATCACTTACAATACAGGCTAAATATTTGCAAACGTCTTCTACAATAAAGGCTTACACAAATGTCATATGACCTCCTGTTAAGCTTAAGAAAAAATATGTTTTCAGTAAAATATAATGGGAATCTAGTTCCCAACTAAATATAAAAGTGAAAACTTTTAAATCCTCACCAGTCGAAAAACATACGGGAAATATATGTTTAATCATAAGACAAATATAAACACATTCTATACAATGCGTGCACTAAAATAAAGTTAGGCAAAATACACATTTTGGTCCCTAAAGTATGAACTTTCATTTTGAAAAGTCCTTAAAGTATTATTTTATTTTAAAAGGTCCTTGAAGTATTAATTTTTATTTTTAAAAAGTTCTCAAAATATCACTTATGTTTCAAGGTTCTTAAATTATCGAAAAATAATATCTTAAAGTCCTTTGGTGGATAATGCTCGAGTTTACTTTAAATCTCAAAATAGAAATAATCCAAAATAACTAAACCAAATTACTAAAATTAGAATGTTTTCAACTAAAATTAAATCAAAATCTTACTCAACCTTAGATTAATTTCTTAAAAAATTCTTATCTCGAAGCTTGAGAAACTCTTGCTTGAGAAACTACTTGTGGTTATCCATATTGTGAAAAAATGAAATAGTTCAATTCAATTTTTACCCTTTCTCTTCTTTTTCTGGAGCTTGAGAAACTCCCTCAATGTTTCTAATCATATCATTTTTCTCCACCTTATAGTAATAAAACACTTAGTCAATTCTCCTTTACTAATTGATTAACATACTTGGTCCTTAAATGTTCAACAAAATACAAAGAACAAATAGCAATTTTATGATAATGAGTTCTTAAAATATTCCGTATGGAGCTGTCTCTCAACAACCCTGCGTATGGAGCTGGATCTCAATTTCTATCAAATCTAATCATGTGTTTTTTTTTATGAAATGAGATAGTATCCGAAAATCACTGAGCAGATTCCCAAATAAATTCAGTAACATTGCATCAAAATGATAATAAAAAAAACTGCGACCATTTGACCGAACTTTGTGTTTGCCAAAAGTGTTGAAAGATTTCTACACATATTGTTTAAGTTCTTTTTAATGTAAGCATCATTGATATAGCTATAATGACCAATATACATTGCTCTCAATTTTTATTTATATGCTATGTTTTGTTAATCATAAGATACATTAATAATTTTTATTTACCATTAGAGCACCTCAAGTTAATTGTTTTCAAACATTCGGTACGTAAATAACTTTTGTAATATTAATTATTTAGTATTTTTATAACCATAATGTAAAGATTATCTCAATTTCATCATTTATCTGCATTAAGGTCAGAATGGTAAATTAAGAGCTTGAGTAAGGGCATTTCTATAATTTTAAATGTATGGCTGAAAGGAGAGAAGAAAGTTATTGAAACTAACTTTCAAAATCTGAAATTGGCAGTTTTTTTCCTTGGTTTTGCAACGGCTTTGGCATATAACAGCAGATGGCCAGAAGATTGAGGTGATCAGATTCATTCCACTTTTCTCAGCTGTTACAAGTGTTTAATTTATGTTCTTCATTTCTTGCAGTGTAATTGAGAGGGGAGAGAGAACTTTCAAGTGTGCAGTGTGTATAGATTAGTTAGTTGATCTTTTTTCTGTTGAAAGCTTGATGTTATTCTTGTTCTTGTAAAATCTCTGCTGTGAATAATAAGTGAGTTAATTATTGCTCCGTGGATGTAGGATTTTATATCTAAACCACGTAATTCGTTGGTGCTCTTTTAATTCTTGTTATATTAGTTATTCTTCATTGCATTCTTAGTGTTTGCTATATTGTCTGTGTGAGATTGTGAAGCCTGGTTTGTTGTTCATGTGTTAGTCGTTGGGTTGATTATTGTGTTTGATTGATTGAATCCGGCAGTAACCACAACAATTGGCGCCGTCTGTGGGAAAACGACTTGATATCCTGGAAATGGGTTCAACAAGGTTTGACATAAAAAAATTTACAGGGAAATCTGATTTTGGGTTATGGAGGTTGAAGATGAGAGCCTTGTTGGTTCAATAAGGCCTGGCCCTAGCTCTGGAAGTAATAGACAAGTTCCCAACAACCACAAAACCAGAAGAAAAGCAATTGATTCTTGACCGGGCTCAAAGTGCAATTATCTTGATCTTAGGAGATAAAGTACTAAGAGAAGTGGCTAAGGAAACCACTGCACATGGTATATGGCAGAAACTTGAACAGACTTATATGGTAAAGTCTGTAGCAAATCGCCTATTCATGAAACAAAGATTGTATGCCTTTAAGATGTTTGAAGATAAAACCATATCAGATCAGTTGGATGATTATCACAAGATTCTGGATGATCTTGAAAACATTGAAGTAAAACTAGAGGATGAAGACAAAGCTTTGATACTTTTAAGTTCTCTCCCTAAGGTTTTTGATAATTTCAAAAATGCCATTCTTTTTGGTAGAGAGGGGAAGATTACTTTGATTGAAGTAGAATCTGCTCTGAAGTCAAAGGAATTGCAAAAGCATTCAGGAGTAGTGAAACAAGAACCTTATGGAGAAGGTTTATTTGTGAAGAAATTCACTCATAAGAAGGGGCAGACTGAAAAGCAGAACTCAAAATGGAATAAGAATCAACAATCTTCATCTGCAGAAGTAGAAACAATAAAATGTTTCAAGTGTCATGTGGTAGAGCACTTAGCCAAAGATTGTCCTACTAAGGGAAAGAACAGTGTGAAAAACCAGCAAGGAAACCAAACCCAGAAAGTTAATAAAGCAAAGCCTACAGCAAATCTTGTAGAATCAGCAGAGCAATTTGAAGTTGGTGAAGTTCTTACAATTTCCTCCACAGCAGATTCAACAGAGTGGGTTCTGGACTCTGGATGTTCTTTCCACATTTGTCCAAATAAAGGATGGTTCAGTAGCTTCAAACATCAAGCAGCAGGATCAGTTTTATTGGGAAATGACTTGGAATGTAAGATCAAGGGAATATGTGTTGTTAAGATTAGAATGTTTGATGGAATTACCAGAACATTGGAGAATGTAAGATATGTTCCTCAGTTAAGAAGAAACCTTATTTCCCTTGGAATGCTGGATAGCATGGGTTACAAGTTTCAGTCAGAGAATGGACACTTGATAGTGCTAAAGGGGTCCAAAACTGTTATAAAGGCAGTCAAGAAAAATGACTTATATTTCTTGATTGGAAATACTGTTGTAGGAGAAGTTTCAAACACTGAAAACACTAACAAAACTCAATTGTGGCATAAGAGACTTGGGCACATAAGTGAGAATGGTCTGAAGTAGTTGAGTAAGCAAGGTTTGCTTGGAAATGACAAAATCTCAAGTCTAAAGCTCTGTGAGCATTGTGTATTTGGAAAGACCACTAGACAGAAGTTTGGTAAAGCTACACATTCCACCAGAGGAACTCTTGACTATCTTCACTCAGATTTATAGGACCTTCAAAGGTTCAAACCATCAGTGGAGGTATGTATTTTCTGACTATATTGGATGATTACTCAAGGAAGCTGTGGGTGTTCATTCTGAAAACCAAAGCAGATATGTTCTCAAGATTCGAAGAGTGGGTCACTGAGGTGGAAAATCAAACTGATAAGAAAATTAAGCATCTGAGAACTGATAATGAACTTGAATTTGTGTCAGAGGAATTTAACGGTTTCTGCAGAGGTAAAGGCATTGTAAGGCACATAACTGTTGCAGGCACTCCACATCAAAATGGGATTGCTCAAAGAATGAACAGAACCTTATTAGAGAGGGTCAGATGTATGCTATCAGATTCATGCCTTAATAATAATTTCTGGGGAGAAGTGCTAAATACTGCTGCATACATTGTAAATAGGTCACCATCTACTGCTTTGTATCTAAAAACACCTGAGGAAGTATGGAGAGGTGTTCCAGCTGATTATAAACATTTGAGAGTGTTTGGATGCTTAGATTATGCACACATTAAGTAGGACAAACTTGAATCAAGGGCCCTTAAATATGTTTTCATAGGTTATCCTCAAGGTGTGAAAGGATATAAGTTGTGGTGTTTAGAATCAGGAAATCAAAGGTGTATAGTGAGTAGAGATGTTACATTTGATGAAAATGTAATGCCCTTGAAGATTCTGAGTAAAGCAAGTTCATCAACATTTGCTGGTGACACTACACATCTTGAGGTGGAGCCTGAGAGGATTATGGAAACCATACCACTTGATATTGAAGATACAGTTGATCACGATGAACCACAATCTTCAACAGTTGATTACAGTGACTACCAATTAGTAAGGGACAGAGAAAGAAGACAAATTCATCCTCCCATGAGGTTTGTCCATGTAGATATGGTGGCATATGCCCTGTATACAGCAGAAGAGGTGGAGAGTTATGAACCAAGTTCATATACTGATGATATATCATGTTCAGAGAGTGATAAGTGACTGACAGCTATGCAGGAAGAATTGATGTCTCTACAGAAGAAT
The DNA here is from genome assembly GCA_032274785.1 of Ajuga reptans. Taxonomy (NCBI): domain Eukaryota; kingdom Viridiplantae; phylum Streptophyta; class Magnoliopsida; order Lamiales; family Lamiaceae; genus Ajuga; species Ajuga reptans. Next base: position 7,725 of record JAUEKW010140583.1, read on the forward strand.
CTGACTTGGAAAATTGTTTAAAGACCTGCAAACAAGAAATTGGTTGGGTGCAAGTGAATTTTTAAAAAGAAGATTGAATCTGGGAACAAGAGTGGAATTAGATATAAGGCAAGGCTTGTTGCAAGGGGATTCACACAAAGAAAAAGTGTGGACTATTCTGAGATTTTCTCACCAGTAGTTAAACATTGTTCAATAAGGATCTTACTTGCAATTGTAGCCCAGTATGATCTTGAATTACACCAACTTGATGTAACCATTGCATTTCTTCATGGTGTGCTTGATGAAGAAATCTACATGAAGTTACCTGAAGGATACACATAAGTCGATCCTGAGAATAAAGTGGGTTTGCTTAAAAAGTCCCTTTATGGTCTTAAGCAAAGCCCTAGACAGTGGTATCTCAGATTTGATGAGTACATGACTACGATTGGTTTCATAAGAAGTCTGTATGACAACTGTGTTTATTACAGAAAGAACACAGATCAAACACATACATATTTACTATTGTATGTGGATGATATGTTACTTGCATCTCAAACCATGAAAGGCATAAATGAGATTAAGGGTTTGTTAAAACAATAGTTTGATATGAAAGATCTGGGAGAAGCAAGGAGAATGTTAGGAATGGAAATTCAAAGAGATAGAGGCAAGGGAGAGCTGTTTCTGTCTTTAGAGGCTTACCTTGGAAAATTTCTAAAGAAGTATAAGATGGATTTGTCCAAGTGTGTGGTTACTCCATTAGGTCAACACGTCAAGCTTTCTCTGCAACAGTGTCCTAAAACATTCCAAGAAAGGTCAGAAATGAGTTATGTGCCCTATGCTAATGTTGTTGGGAGTATTATGTACTCAATGGTTTGTTGCAGGCCTGATCTGGCTTATTCAATGAGTGTGGTGAGCAGATATGTGAGTGATCCAGGAACAACACATTGGGAGGCTGTTAAATGGATACTCAGGTACTTAAATGGTACAAGATCAGTGGGTCTGATGTTCAAAAGACAACTAGAAACTCATAGCTATTTGATTGGGTTTGTTGATGCTGACTTTGCAGCAAACCTAGATACCAGGAAGTCTTTAACTAAATATTCTTTCACATTGTTTGGTACAGCTGTGAGCTGGAAAGCAACACACCAAGCTGTTGTAGCCCTCTCCACCACTGGAGCATAATTTATAGCACTTACAGAAGCTATAAAGGAGTCCATTTGGTTGAAAGGGATAATTAGAGAATTTGGACTGTTCCAGCACAAAGTAACAGTGTTTTGTGATAACCAAAGTGCTATACACTTATCCAAGCATCCTGGTTATCATGAACGCACTAAACACATTGATGTGAAATTATACTATGTTAGAGATGTGATTGCAAAAGGACTTGTGAAGGTGTCAAAGATTGCTACAGATATAAACTGTGCAAATTGCTTGACAAAGGTTGTTCCAAGTGAAAAGTTTGGATTGTGTCTTGAGCTTCTACAGGTAGGAAGCTCAAAACTGAGTCAGTAAGCAGTGACATTGGAAGAGCAGTCATCAGTGTTAGTGTTGATTGCCAAATGGAAATTGATCTAAGGTGGAGAATTGTAAAGATTAGCTCAATTTCATCATTTATCTGCATTAAGGCTAGAATGGTAAAATAAGAGCTTGAGTAAGGGCATTTCTGTAATTTCAAATATATTGCTGAAAGGAGGGAAGAAAGTTAGTTATTGAAACTAACTTTCAAAATCTGAAATTGGCAGTTTCCTTTCCTTGGTTTTGCAACGGCTTTGACATATAATAACAGATGGCCAGAAGATTGAGATTATCAGATTCATTCCACTTTTCTCAGGTATTACAACTTACAAGTGTTTAATTTATGTTCTTCATTTCTTGCAGTGTAATTGAGAGGAGAGAGAGAACCTTCAAGTGTGCAGTGTGTATAGATTAGTTAGTTGATCTATTTTCTGTTGAAAGCTTGATGTTATCCTTGTTATTGTAAACTCTCTGCTGTGAATAAGAAGTGAGTTGATGATTACTCCGTGGATGTAGGATTTCATATCCGAACCACGTAATTCATTGGTGTTCTTTTAATTCTTGTTATGTTGGTTATTCTTCATTGCATTCTTAGTGTTTGCTATATTGTCTGTGTGAGGTTGTGAAGCCTGGTTTGTTGTTCATAGGTTAGTCGTTGGGTTGATTATTGTGTTTGATTGATTGAATCCGGTAATAAACACAACACATAAAAATATAGTCTTTCTACTTATCATAAAATCCTCTATACAATTTTTCTCCTATTTTTTAATTTTAATTAGTCGATCTTTCTCTTTCCCTACAATTGTAAAAGGAACCAATTATAAAATAGAGAATAAATATATGAGAAATCATAAAAAGTAACACATAATAAAAAATAGGATTAATTACCAAACAAATGTTTGTCACCAACTATATTTTTTTTTTCAATTACTACATCGACCACATTTTTTGACATTTAATGGTATCGCTACCGCCACCATTAGATGCATCTTGACGAGAGATTCATTTACCCTCAACCAATTTCACAATCCGCCATTTTTACTGCAGGATGGAAGAATGACAACAATAACTTTAACTTCCAATTAACGGCAGTAAAATTGGCGGATTGTGAAATTTGTTGAGGGTAAATGAAGGTCTCGTCAAGATGCATCTATCGGTGGTGGCGGCGATACAATTAGATGTCGAAAAATGTGGTCGATGTTGTAATTGAAAAAAAATTATAGTTGGTGACAAGCATTGATAGGTTTTAAAAGTCATGTTACAATTGAAAATTGGACCACAGGTCGTGATTTGTTTGGTAATTAACCCTAAAAAATATAATGTATTTTGCTAAAAAAAAAAGAAGAAAAATATAATGTCTTTTGAATATGGGTTAATTGCATAAAAAATTATGACCTTTTACACATTTTGCATTTTAATCACAACTTTTTAATTTATGTAATTTCAAACACCACATTTTTAATGTTTACAATTCAAAGCACGCAACAGTTTTCGAATGAATTCAAAGCACGACTGTTGTTCTACTAATCCTGTCAATCGGGCTACAATTGCTTCCAAACCAGCACCTGCTGATTTTGTTCCTCATTGTTTCCTCCAACATCTTCCTCTCTAATGTTCTCCATAGATGTCTCTCTAATTTTATTGTTTCTCTCTCTCTGTCACAGGCCAATATGATTCATAAAATAATAATGCAAAATTACAAAAAGTAAAACTTACTTGCATG
>JAUEKW010140594.1:0-10941 GCA_032274785.1 Ajuga reptans
AACAACAACAATAATAATAATAATAAAAATATGTTATTAATATAACTATTTTGACATTTTATTTAAATGATTGAGTATTTCATTCCTTGTGTATACCAATCATTGGAATGGTTATAATTATATTATTCATTTCTCATCTTCATTCCATTCCTAAATTGATTCCATTCATATATTATTCCATTCCTTCATACCAATCATGCCGTTATAGTTTTGATGGCATAACTCTTAACATAGAATCAAAAGTTTATGAGTCTAGACCTGATTCTCACCCCTATATATATTCCTCATATATTGATCAGTACTGGTTCAGTTCCAATCAATGTTGGAACGATCAACAAACCAATTTCATTCAACGAACCAATCAATACCATGCACCAATCTGATAGCATCAGTCAATATAGTTGTTAGCAAGATCAACATCTTCATCCAGAAAAATGAATAAAATTGAGCAAATGCATAGGTAACATGTCATTGAGCATGTATGTGCTCAAACATAAATGCACACTCAAATGAGATTGGAGAGAAATCAGAAACCATTTATTCTAATTTTTTTTTCCCTGAATGAAGGTTGAGTGTGTGTTTGCATCAATGAACCTCAACATCTCATTAACATTTGCACTGACTCTCTACTTGCTTCGTCGACACTATAATTTCTCTATCCGTTTTTTCTCATAGTTTTCCTTCTTGTCATCTTCTTCTTTGGAGTATGCTGCTCGAATTGCAATCAAAGATAACATAGATGTGCTGATTGAAATTAATCCTGAAGGGACTTGACGACCGCTCGATGGGCGTTGCCGCCTGCTTCTGCCGCCTCTAGTGTGTCATGACTTGGAAAGACGCGGTTTGGTAGCACTGTTGTTCCGCCACCTTTCACCGCCGCCCGAAGGGGTCAAGACGGTTGTCGTCACGCTCGTAGGGTACGGGAGGCCCAATACTGTTTTAACGCCATGCTATTTTTATGCCATCCTCCCCAAATACAGGCAACGAAATCAGTGAAAACAACCACTCAAATTAAAAATAATGGGTCTCATCACATATTTATATTCAAATAGATAGACAGATGATTCGTTGGAAGGTAGTGTTGGGCGTGGGTAAAATTAATTAGAAATGCTTACAAAGACAGAGAGGGGGGAGACGAAGGGACCGGAGTGACATTAATTCTAGGCGCTGGGAGAGAGACGTTTTTTAGGGACGAATGGAAGTGAGAATGGCACAAATCTAATAGTGTAAAGCTTAGGACATGTGGCAGTTTTTTAAAGCCACAAAAATCTGACGTGGCAAGCCTGGAGAGGATGAACTATTCTTTTTAATATATAGATTAAAGTAGTGGTTATATTATTAATCAATTAAATAAAATCAGGCACCGATCCCATGACATTGCCATCACTTTTGCACTTCTCACTATTCCTCATATGTTCCTCTGATTTTCTTGCACCTTCATCTCCGCCATTGAAGCCTCAGCCTCCCTCTTTCCAGCTGTACTGCCGCTGTTGTATATTCATCTCTATCTATCTATCTATTTATCTATCTATCTACCTCTCATATCAAACCACAAAATTGGGTGCGCCTTTGTCTTTTGAACTAGTAGATTCCACGCGAAGGCGTTGTGGACGAATTACGGTCGAATTCGTGTGTTTGCTGAGAGATCCGACTCATCTGGATAATTCTGATTCCTGGTAAAATTTACTAATCAATGGCGTTTGAGAGCTCCGTTGTTCGGTCCTGTTGCTTTATCTGCCTTAGGTTTCATCGATCCAAGTCTAACCGTCTCTCTGTGTGTGCGTTTAGCTATATTCTTCGAGCCTGTTGAATTGAAGTGGTTTATTTCACCCTGTTATCTTCAGAATTTCGCTAATTTTAGTGTATGATGAGCCAGTCTAGTTCTTTATTAATCGATTTCAATTGAGATAAGCTGATAGTCATGATTCTCTGAAATTTAGTAATATGACGAATCGAGAATGGAAGCATTTAATGTCATAATCGATTATAGTAGCTCATCAAGTAATTAAAGCTTAAGTATGCTAAAGAGGAACATTAGGATGCTAAACTAAAATTGAGCTTATTTCAGGCAATTCAACTATAAATTAATTTTCATTCAGCAACATTGTAGCACATTGGCACAACAATTTTTTTTTTTTTTCATTTAGTAATTTCTTTTTCCTATCTACATTAGTTGTGAATATTCCTGTTTTGCAAAGTCTTACTGAAAATACTTATCCCACTGCTTGTGCATTTCTTGTTCCACCTGTTTTGCTCATTTAACTTGTTGAAATTTGATACCTTGAAGTTCAGATTTGTTGCTAGTGAGACTTCAAGGGTGCTTAATGTGAAGAATCTGTGATGATTTTATGGTTAACATGTTTTATTCAGGTAAAGATGCAATCTAGATGATCGAATGAGTCTGAATCTCTTTACTTAGGGTTATTAAGGATGAAAGGAGGCATTCAAGGACTAAAGGTCTCTCAGGTCTCCCTCACCCTCATTGGGTTAGTATGTGTGACTGTGCTTGCATTGGCATGGACGAAGACCACATTTCTCACCTCTTTCATCCCAAGTCAGAGTGGTATTCTGCAACTGGATCTAGGTTTGCCTCAGTGCATGAACTCCACGTGATTTCGCATGCCTTTTTTTTTTTTTTTCCTTCTTTTCCTTGAGCCAGTATAGAGTCTGGATTTTACCAATTTAATGTTTATAAATATTTGAATGTTATATTACAGCTTTTCAATATAGTGTAGTTTTTAGCTAGTTGGCAACTCATTCCAGACAATCATTTCATGATTTTTCATGTCAATACCAAATAAATAAATAATTGCGCAGCCTCATTAGAATCTAAGAAAAGCTTTATTGTTCCATACAACAGCTACTGGAAAGAAAAGAAGTAATTGATTCCTAACATTCCCCCCACCCCCACCCCCCGGCTGCAATTTCTGCATCAATTGTGCTGGAATCCTTGAGATGGGACTGTAAGAAAATATAATTCTAGAGAGACAAAATTTAACTTGTATTTTGCTTGGCACCAAAAGTGTTGTGCTCATTGCACTGGCTTTCTGGGGTCTTTCAAAATTTGTTTGTGAGCTCCTAGTGGCGTGAATCACCTGATCCAATATGTTGCATCATTTTGGTTTATGCGAACAAGTGCCAGGTGTATTAGAAAGATATGCAAATATGTATTTTCAATACTTTAACCTGCTTACATGCAGTCAGTTAATGCTTCACTTATTTTGCTTGATTAAGGTGCTCTTGTGGCCCAATTTTTTTTATAGTAGACTGTAAAAAAATTGGGAAGTACTTAACATGTTATTGTAGAATTGTGATGCTTCTTTATAATTATCTTTTGTGATGTTGAAATTATGATGATACTATAAATGAAGTCTTGTGATTTGCATCATGCATCTGTTTTTTGGTAATCTGAATCTGTGTGAGTGTTTCAGATGAATCAAGTCCAGGAGAAATTTCAGAGGGTAACAATATTTCAGCAGAAACAACGATGAAACAAGTTGAATCATTCGGTTCTTCTGAGGTAGAAGTTGCAGTCGAGGGTGAAAATACTGAAATCGAGAATACTACCAGTAAGGGAGGTTGGATATAATCTCTTATCTTGTTTACTCATCATTGTGATTGGCATCAAACATGCAACACTAGATAAAAGACTAGTTGCCGCGAGTCTCATAAATAAGTGATGATTGTAATTATTTGTAGAATTCCAACCTGTATAGCTACTTCTCAGGTCAGGCCTGTTCATAGTTTGTAATCAATCTCTTACTTGTATGAGAAATATTATAACTCAAGTTTTTCCTGTTGGAACACTTTTTCCTATATATCGCTGAATTTGGACTCTGAATCAAAAGTTATCATACACTAAGCTGCTATTGTTCACAATCAGCATATTTTTGTGCTTGTTGAGAAGTTGAAGCTCTAAGGGCTCTAGTGTGATCGACAAATTTGCAGTTCTAATTATTCCCAATTGCTGCTTAAATAATCTGATTCTTTGCTCTTCAGTTTCTAATATATCTTTTTGGTGCAGATATTCCTGGTAGTGTTGTAGAAAGACCGGAATCAGACGAACTGTCTAAAGGGGAAAATACATCAATACAATCACAGATGGTGCTGGAGAATCCTTCAACTGTAGATTCATCTATAGAAAGAAAGAAAAATGGAAACTTACCAGCTGATACTGGTAATAAAGGTAGCATTCTAAGAGAGAAATGTTTCATAAGGCTTGTCTTTTCTGCATTTTCTCCTTAAACAGATCTTATTCTCTGGACTTTGTTTCTCAATATCTTCAATGCCTGCAGAAATTCATCCATCTGTTCTGGAAGGAACAGGATCTGAAGAATTGTCTGGAGAAAAATCTAAATCAAAACAAAAAGAGATTGTGCCAAAGAACTCTTCAACTGTAGGGTCATCTGTCCGTACAGAGCAAACTGTAATATCAGCTACTGCTGGAAAAAAAGGTCATGCTGGAAAGAAAAGAAGTTCCCTCAGGCTTGTTTATTCTGCTTTCTCTACTCTACTCAAAGAAAACTTCTATTATACTATTATAGATACCCAAAATTGATTAAATGGGATATATATCATCACATGAGGAATATAAAGCTTGAGTATTATCCGTATTGAGGTGGATATTTTGTGAAATATAATAAATTCTGATTATGTTCAGTAGTCCAAAAAACTTATAACAAATGATAAACTATGATGAAAATAAATAGGGTTAATTACGAAAAAATTCACCAACTTTGGTTGAGTTTTCAATTACAACATGAACTGTGAAAGATAACAAGGAAATTCACCAATTTTTTATTTTCTTCAATTACAACATGGACCCATAGCTGTTAAAGGCGCGCCTTGCGCCTCGGGCGCTGGCACGGCCTGTGCGCCTTGCGCCCTTAACAGCTATGCATGGACCGTATTTTTTGACATCTGGTTATATCCCCACCACCATCATTAGATTTGCTTTGACGAGATCATTCTATATCTATTATATATTTTACAATGTGTCGTCGCCACCACCGTGAATTGAGAGTTGAAATTGTGAAAATCATAGCTTCAATCATCAATTCACTACAATTATAACAATATATGACAAAATAAGTGGTGAATATAATACAAGCTCATTTAAGCGGATCTAATGATGGTGGCTGCGACGTAATTAGATGTAAAAAAATACGGTCTATATTGTAATTGATAAAAATTGAAAGTTGGTGAATTTTTTTTGTTACCTTTTAAAGTTCATGTTGTAATTGGAAAGCCACTCAAAGTTGGTGATTTTTTTTGTAATTAACCCAATCAAATAAATATATGTAAAGCTTTCCAACTTAATTTTGTTTCTTGGTAAAACTTTCCAACTTAATTTTTTTTCTTGGGGGTTCCTGTCTATCTGCTGTCCTCCCTTTCTTCGATCACCTGCTTTCTAGATTGCATATGCTGCATGGGCATTTCTCATGATGATTTTATAACATTTTACTATATCAGCTCACCCTTCTCATGTATTTCAGATTGCAATTATGCCAAAGGTAAATGGGTCTTCGATGATAACCGGCCTTTATATTCTGGCTTTGGCTGTAAACAATGGTTGTCCTCTATGTGGGCTTGTCGCTTGACACAGCGCAAGGATTTTGAATATGAAAAGCTAGGATGGCAACCCAAAGATTGTAAAATGGAGGAATTCACGGGTGACAAGTTCCTGAGGAGGTAGATCTAAATTTCTTAGAGAACTCTTTATTTGTTGGCTGAAACAGAAAAGTTGCTTTAGACATCGTTCTATTGACTGTTTTATGTCAATCTAGGACAATTACTTTAGAAGAAAAAAAACAGAAATATACAAAATTTGCTGGTTTGGACCTAGGGCTAGGGGAGATACCAAATGCTTCAGTAGTGATATGTGCTTATTTCGGCCTCAACCACAGAGAACTTTTCAGCCAAGTATTCCTAGTTGTCATTGTGCAGTTAAACCCATGCCTCCTCTCATAGATGGGCCTACATTACCTGTTGCGGGGACCCAGGCCCCATAGTCGTTTTTTTAAATTATATTTTTATCAATTGTATATTGTTTAGTTATAAGAAAATAGTATGCCTGCATTCACTATCTGTCCTTGCCACAAAAATAAGAAAGAAGATCTCAGATACAGAACATTTTGTAATATAGAATTTTGTTTTATGTTTATATTTGTATATATATTTTTTAGATCCATCACCCCCCCCCCCCTCCCGCTTAGTTGTTTTGTAAACAACAGTGCATACCTCTCTTGCATGCAGAATGCAGGACAAAACTTTGGCATTTGTTGGAGATTCGTTGGGTCGGCAGCAATTCCAATCACTGATGTGCATGGTGACAGGTGGCGAAGAAAGGCACGATGTACGTGATGTGGGCCACGAGTATGGTCTTGTTAAAGCTCGTGGTGCTGTAAGGCCAGATGGGTGGGCTTATCGATTCCCTCGTAGCAACACCACCATCCTTTACTACTGGTCAGCAAGCCTGTGTGATTTGGAGCCTATTAAAGGGTTGGGTGATTTCGCCATGCATCTGGATCGCCCCGCATCATTTCTCCGCCACTTTCTCCACAAATTTGATGTCCTTGTTCTGAACACGGGGCACCACTGGAATCGGGGAAAACTTAATGCCAACAGATGGGTGATGTACGTCGAGGGTGCCCGTAACACTAACAGGAGGATTGCAGATATTGCGGGTGCCAAAAATCTCACTATTCACAGTGTTGTAAAGTGGGTTGATTCACAACTCCCGTTGTTTCCAGGTCTGAGAGCATTTTTTCGTTCTCTTTCACCCAGACATTTTTTCAACGGGGATTGGAACACAGGGGGTACTTGTGACAATACTACCCCTCTGTCTGGGGGCAAAGAAGTCATAAAAGATGATTCTAGTGACCCAGTTGCTGCACATTCAGTGCGTGGAACTAAGGTTAAACTCTTAGATGTAACAGCTTTATCTGAGTTGAGAGACGAGGGCCATATATCTCGTTACAGCCTTAAAGCCACACCCGGCGTGCAGGATTGCTTGCACTGGTGCTTACCTGGTGTTCCCGATACGTGGAATGAGATTTTGTTTGCACAACTCTGAATTCAAGTTGAGCAGAATCTTGTTTCCAGAGGAGACCAAATATCTAAATAGTAGTTGCCTAGTTGGTCACATTTATTATTTATTGATAGGATGTTTGTCCCAGAGTCTTGGACTATAGAGAGAACGGAAGGTAGAATGTTAACACTTATTATAGGGAATTGTAATGTGCTCACCATCTCGTCAGTGAAGTGAGATCTCCTATTTCGACTCTATATGCGCCACAGGTTTATTCGTGATGTCACAGTAATGCCATTTTGTATACGTGGCGTGCGCCACAGGTTTATTCGTGATGTCACAGTAATGCCATTTTGTATACGTGGTGTGTATTGATGGTGTTGGAATAAGAGATGGAACATCATTTGGAACAGAGGATCTTATCTGCTCATCAGTGCCGATGATTGCCTGTTATGCTACTCTTCTACACGATAAGTTAGCAATTTTAGATGAGAACCCCACATTGTAATTTGTAGTGTAATCCAATTGATTTCACCGAGACATGGAGAATTCAGACATTTGGCTTCAAAACTAACATTGGAATGTTGGAGTTCATAGTAACAGATATTGGCAAGATTTTCTCTAGAAAAAATAAAAAAAATCATCTCTAGAAATCCATTTCTAACACTAAACCTTGTCGTCGTTTTTCCTCATTTTTCTTCATTGGAGGTCGGGAAAAGTTTCACCTTTGAATTTTGTTTTGCTTTTCTCTTGTCTTCTTTCATTGTAGTTTTTCATTCTCTCTTTGTAGGAGTTTTTGCCTTCTCTCAATAAGTGAGTGTATTAGTCCCTAAAATAATGGTGTCTATTTTGAAGATTTAGTCATCATTTTGAACATTCCAACTTTGATTTGCTTACATTTTAGAGCTTTCACCAGAAGATTAGTGATAAATCCGAGAACAAATTATTTGGTACGCGATTTATCCAGTATAATAGTGATTTGTCTGATTTATTGGGTTTAGATCTATATTGGTTTAGATATAGTAGTTTTGTGCTTTAGTTGTTTCATATTTTTTATATTATCCTATAAATCATTAATTTAGTATAATATTATAAACACTTCTGTTTTTATTTATTAAAAAAGACATAATTTCACATCTACAGTTAAATTCATACTCCCAATCTGTGTCCTAAATCTACAATTCTACAACTTACAGTTTCCTAACCCTAACCAATATCTTAGACTCACTCTACTCACCCTTCCGCTCAATCGCTCATGCACAATTAAATATAACTACTATTCGACCCAAGTAATGGATGGTAGTATATTTATCTTGTAGTAATGTTCATTAAATAATTATATTTATATAATGTAAAAGAACTTAATATACTTAATAGTTAATACTATATAAGCATTTTATTTTTCAATTTGACAACCATATTGTTTAGTGAAATAAATCTTTAAAAGCATTAGATAAAAAATAAAAAATAAAACTTATAATTTTTTTCTTCTTATAAAACATGTCATGTCCAACTGTCAACATCTAATGTAACACACATATCTTCTTATCTCCTTACCTTAAAAAATACGGGTGATTTCTTACATATTAATGTAGTGGCAAAAATGCCCTTCCATCATACAATTATATAAAGAGATACGTAAGGACAAATACATAATTTACAACATTATTAATATGTATTTATTGTAAGAATTAATAATTTCATCCCATACTTATTTTAATATCATTTTCAAAAGTATGAAATTTTTAACCACATGGAATATATTTATATTTTAATTTCAGAGCTGGAATCTAGTTGGACTTGTATTAGGTAGCATTAATTTTTAATTTTATTAAATTTTCATAAGATTTATTTTCTTAAATCACTACAAGAAAACTGTTAAATTCCAACGGAACAAGACTCCGTTGGAATTTTAAAAAATTCCAACGGATATTTCAACAGTTGTTGGAATAAGCGTTGGAATATTGTCCAACACAAACATATTCCAACGGTAATTCCACCAAAAATTATCGTTGGAATGTATTTTCCGTTGAAAACAAATTGTTGCAATTTTGAATTCCAACGGCTACTTTTCCAACGACACAAAACCGTTGAAACTTTCGTTGGAATCTTAAATTCCAACGATTTTTGTTCCATTGGAATTTGACAGTTTTTTTATAGTGAATATATTTGACATGAGAAATTTTAGAAAATGTATGCTCATTCACTATATCATATGGAATAAAATTTGGGAGGATTCTCCAGTAATTGAATATTGATATACCTTTTAATATAAATTACAAGGTAATTCTAATATAATATTTCTATTGAGAAAAAGATATAATTATGATGCAAAAAAGAAAAAAGAAAAAAAACATACATTGTAGTTTTGCTGCTAAATTGAGAAACATGGTTTTAAGATTAGCAACATGTCTAAAATTATTAAAACTTAGAATAAAAGAAGTGTTATCTAAATTTAGATCTTTATCAAATGATGATGATTATGTTCTGTAATCTTTTGCATCATGTATAATTTTAGTATTAGTTTAATTTAATTTTTTAACATATTTTCTTGATCAAGTATATAATATCGGTACAACAGTGACTTTAATAATCATAAAACGACAAATTAAAAAGAATGAAACACTTTTCAAACTAATTTAAAATGACATAATATTTTTTGCAAAATAATGAGATGAGATAAGAGGACTCTTTAGCGTGTCACTCATAACTATATTCCATTACTAATTTAAATAATTTTTGTAACATATTTAGAATATAAAAATTATTGAAAGAGACACGGGAGTGTAAACTGAAAGTAAGCATATTTGCAACATTTATGTTCATACTAATAAAAACTAATAACTTATACTCATCCGTCCCTAATAACTTTGACAAAGGTATAACTTTTTTATTGTTTGTCAACTAGATGAAAGGTCCAACCTTCTAAAAGCCGTGAATTCTCTTTTATACATCTTCATTTATTTTATATTTTATTTGAAAATTCAATCCTATTAAATTTTTTTGTAAAATTAAAATTTTAACAATAACACTTTGACTAATAAACAATGCAGTGGCTCTTTTCAAACTTGAATTTTTTTTTTGGATACAAAATATTTTGAAAACAAGGATCTTTTTATGGAACATATGGGGTAATTATAAACAATATCATCTTTTCACCTTCAAAAAATAAATATCTTTGAAATTTAATTTGTACTTAAAATTTTCTTTAGTTTATCAAAAATAAGCATTTAGAGTATACGATCAGAGTATACAAGAATTGATGCAAGATACATTTGTGTTAAGGAGTATATTTTAATATGATTAGAAATATATATATATATATATATATATATTATAAATTTTTAAAGATTATTTAACTAAAAACTTAATAGTATTTTTTAGTAAATTTTATGTATCACGTGCAAAACACGTGTCTCTAACTAGTATATATGTGTGTGTCTTCATCTCAAATGTCAACTTGTGTTATATCATCGTTCTAGACTCCAATTGTTTTATGTTTTAAGCTTGCAAGTCATTCCGCAAATAACTTCTATTCAAAATTTTCTTGATTTGAACCTAAATTCTGAAGACTTATACCTTTTCAAGCATCAATGTCATGCAATCTCTCCATAGTTACGACGAACTAATGGTGGCATGCAGTATTATATCTTGCCTGGTTTTTTTGAACTTATATGTAGAATCATCTAACATAGATCTAGGCCATGAACAATAATTTCACCTTGAAAAACTATATGAGAGTTGAGTGAATTAACAACACTCGTTTAATCTTTTCAATCCAATTTTTTTTTAGGGTTAATTATTAAAATTAGCCTGAAATATTCACTTTTTGATACTTTGCAACCTAAACTAAATTTTTGTACCGATTGGAACCTCAAGTCTGCGGGTTTGACACTTTGCAACCTCCGGTC
>JAUEKW010140604.1:0-10939 GCA_032274785.1 Ajuga reptans
TTGATCCATAAATAGATATACCATTATTTATTTCATTTATTTTTTATCTGGCTCGATACTAACCCGTGTAATACACGAGTATTGTACTAGTATTATATATAATAGTAAATTGTGAGTTCCATTAAATGATGTTGATTGAAATTTATTTTATTATATTAGATGAATTGATAGTCATAAGTTACATCGAATGATTATTGGTTGAAATATATTGTATTATATTTAATATTGAGTAGCTGCAATGTCTAACTTAAATATTTAACTTAGATATAATGATTGATTTGGAAAAAATAAAATAAACATAAGTTGTATATTTAGGATTGTAAAAATTGGAAAATATTATTTTGGATATATAAACAAACAAATTAATTTCCTGCTTGCATGCCATATTCTTGCTTACGTGGCATTTCTGACGGAAATATAGCGGTTCTATTAATTGAGGGGTTTAACATTAGAAATGTTCTTCTACCCAATCTCTTCCAGATCTTTATAATTTGAAGATGAAATCTTTATATATTAGCGGTGTGTACATTAACTTATGTTCACTATCGGTAACGTAGCATTTCCGTCTACGGCTGATGTGTAAAAAATTTATCCCTAAATTTAAGGGTATGGGATCTTCTACTACATATGGTGCTACATCTTCTACTACACTTATATAAATACATGACACATGTGCGTTTATGATGTATTGATGATGTTACTTTGTATATGTGTCAGTGTATTATGTAATTGCATGAGGAGATGTAGCACAATTTGTAAGAGAAGATCCATTCCGAAATTTAAAATAGTCAAGATCTTGACACATCAACTGCTACGAATAAGGTACCGGAACTGTCACTACAAGAAAAAATCAAATTAGAGACGGAAAAATCTGTCTCTAATCATATGATATCGGCCTCTAAACTAAAGTAGTGACGGATTTGAGACAAGATGCTTGGTTTCTATAATGTTTGTCACTAAAATTTAGAGATCGATTTATTCCGTCTCTAAATTTAGTGACGGAATATTCCCTCTCTATTATGAAATTAGAGACCAAATTACCTACAGAATAGAGACGAATTATGTCGGTCTCTAAAATTTGGTTGCTATTTTGTCACTAATCTGATACTAATGATTTTTTGCCACTTTCGGTCACTGTTCTATTTCTATTTTGTTTCTATTTAGTGACTGATATTATCCGTTACTAATTTACATCTCTAATATGAAAATTTGTTGTAGTGTGTTTGACATTACAGAAGAACAAGTTTACATAAGATAGAAGATCATTACGTAATTAGATTGATAATCGCATATTTAGAATTAATTTATTCGTATATAATCAGGACTTTTCAATTTAAATGTACAAGTAGGACTTTTCAATTTCACCCCTTTGAATTTGGTTCTTTTAAAAGTCATATAACATTATCGGGAAACGGGTAAGAGAGAGGAATACACAAGATGGATGGAAAATTCTTATCTACTAGTCGAGTACTATCCGACCGAAGCAATCTATCGTTGATTTGAGAGGTATTTTTCTTTGCTTTTATTTTTTGGATAAGGTGCAAATACACCCTCCAACTATACTGTCAGGTGCAGATAAGCACATCAACTATTTTGGTGTCCAATCAAATACTTATTCTCTTAAATTTGGACAAATAAGCACTCTGACTTTTGAATTTGGAGCAAATAAACATTTCTATTAATTGAACCACTATTGCCGCTTCTTCTGATTTCTGATAAATAAGTAGAAAATAAAAATAGTGACCTAACAGCAAGAATTAGAAAGTATGTGCGTCCCAGTAATAGTTTCCGGCTCAACAAACTCATTTTTTCATAGTGGAACGGCATCATATTGGCTTTTATTGAAGAGGAACAAAGTTTATTCTTGGTCAAATCTACTAATTCTAGATGAGTTTTAGTGATTGTGGCTGTCGATATTTTGATATAAGTGTTTATTTTTTCAGTAGAAGAATGGCAGTAGTAATTAAATTAACAGAAGTGTGTATTTGCTCCATATTCAAAAGTTAAAGTGTTTATTTGTCCGATTTTTTAAAAAAATAAGTGTATAATTGGACACAAAAATAATAGAGGTACTTATTTGTACTCGGGATATAGTTCGAGAGTGTATTTGCACCTTATCCCTTTATTTTTAGAAAAATGATAAAATTAAAGGTTGTGGGAAAATTTACTTATAAGTAAAAGTAGATAGTATTTGTCTGTTTGAGATAAAGGTATTTTTAACTATAAAAAGAAATAAAAAATAAAAATAAAATAAAAGTTGCAAAAGCAAGTAAAAAATGCTTGCAGCTTTTAACAAAAAACTGTATTTTTTTAAGTAGAAGTAGTTATACCAAACACCAAAAATAATTTTTCTAAAGTTAAAAGTCCAAAAACTACTTTAAAATTTTGGGGGGAAATACCATTTTAATACATGAAGGGAGATTAATTAAATTTTATCATTAAATAAATATATGGTGGATTGTCACAGTTGAATATTTCCCAATTACGTAGGCAAGAATTAGCCAAGATATATGTAGACCCACTGATTAAATAAATCTAGAATGTTGGACAAGTTAAAATTCATCTAAGGAAAATTTTATTGGGGGAAACTCATATGCCAAAAGAAAGGGAAAACGAGCAAGTAATGTAAAAAAAAATGAAAAATATTCTTATACGTCTAAGTCAGAAAGGAGTATAAAACTATAAATAGATGGAAAGTGTGGAAATTAAGAATAATAAAATGCACCTTCGAATTCGTTGATTCTAAAAATACATGGATGGAGATACAAATTAGAAATAAAATCCAATGCTTCTGTTTCACACACAAAAAAAAAAAAAAAAAAAAAAAAAAAAAAAAAAAAAAAACAACCACTTAATAGAATAATGAAAACATTTATTTATACTAGCACTAATCTCATGTGCACCACGTGCACGGATCTTAAATTTGTGCAATTCAGATCGTAGTCGGATCCATGACAATGTATTATTGTTTATACTGAAATGTATTACTTGTTCTAAAGAAATGTATTACCATTCAACATAATATCTTTGTTCATAATAAGTAATATATTCAAGCATATACATTTCTAGTATAATAACTTTCTTCAGACCAAGTATACCTGTCAGCATAAGCATACATTTTCATGAAAAAAACTGCCCATGACCCAGAATAGTGTACAAGAGAACTACTCATTTACACAAGTTCTCATGTACAACAGGTGCACGAATCTTAGATCCGTACAATCCGGATCGCGGGCAGATACATGAGTTGTGTGGAGTTTTTCATGTAAAGATATCATAAATGTTTATACTGAAAGGTCCTACCTTTCAGTATGATAACTTTTTTTCTCAAAACAAGTAATACATGTTAGCATTAACACTAATACGTTTTTTATGAAAAATTGCTCACAACCAAGTGAAAATGTCCGCGACCTGAATTAGATTCGTACAACTGATATACAATAGAATTACTTAATAATTTATGAAATAAAATTTGAATGAGAGAGAGAGAGAGAGTGCAAAAATTGTGGATTCAATACGAAGTCAAATAATTGAATGTTATCAAAATATTTATTCAAGTATAGATGGAGTACCTTTCATTATATCTAAATAGATTACCATGTTCCAATTTTCATTTTCCTACTTTGACTTTTGGTTTGGTCAAAGTCATAAATAAACACGATCGAAGGAATGTGCAAATAAGCATTGAGTTTTCTTTGTGGGCCAATTTTTTATCTCAAATAAGGCTAATTTTGATTAAGAGGGTTTTTGGTTAAGCTTTAACCGCAGCTTTTAAAATGTGTTTGACAAAATAAAATGTTAAATAGCTTATAAGATATAAATAAGCTATTAATGTTTATAAGTTTAAAAAAACATATATATAAGTACCTCCAATCTATCTTATTTTCTTAAAATCTTATAAATCACATTCTACGCCACACATGCATACACACTTCACACAGAATCTACATACTTCTTTCACACACAATATATACAATTCACGCACTTCCTTCACATCTATACACTGTACGTAATTCACACACTTCACACACGATACACAAAGTTCTACACAATCACCACACACACTACAAACGTTTCAGACACTAATCAAAATGTGCATGTGATGGTGGATTTCAAATTCATCCTCCCAAATCCAAACTAAATTTCTTTATTCAATTGTAAGTTTATAGATTCCATTATCCAAATACTATACTAACTTATAATAAGCTCTTGAGATATAGCATCTTATTAATTCTTTAAACAACATATAACATATTTAAACTTATAAGACGTCTGAAATAAGTTTTGCCAAACACCATCTAAATCGACCAAATTTAAAGGATTCATCATGCATTTATCTAAATGTGTATAAATGGATGACGCATTATATCATATAATGTTATTTCAATAGGTACTCCAATAATTGATGTTTCAAAATGTGATCTAATATTTTGTAGGGTTTTGGCTTCAAAAAATATTTTATAAGGTTTTATAGAACTTATATAAACCTTTAAACTAAGCTTACTATAACACCATCTATTTTCCTATTTTCTTAAACACTTTATTTTTCATGTTTTTTTGTTTATGAGTCTAGGTACATATCCCCTCATTTAAAAGTCTGGTTATTTTGTCCTCTTGAAGGAAAAAAAAAAAAAAAGTCCTAAGTATTTTGCATTTAATTATAATGGTGTTTCATCTTATGTTTTATCATGTTCACCAAATGACACATGTATTAGATGATGTCATTAGATATCACTAATTAACACGTGTCGTGTATTAAATGCAGTGTAACAGAGGATGAAACACCTAGTGTAACAGAGAAACCGGACTGACATTTTTTGAGATGATAATTGTTGTCTCTAATAATAAATTTATGTGACGACTTGTTGCAAAAAATATTGTACAAATTATTTAAGATCATTTTTAGACTAATTTTAGAAACAACTAGTTATTTGTTAAAAAAAAAAATTGTCGTTTGAAATTATTATTTATGACAGGGTTATTGAGACGACTATTTAGTGGATACACGTTGTCTCTTTTTTTTTTTATGACAAATATAAACTAACAATCTGAATTGTCAAGATTAGACAAAAAAAGACTTTTGTGTTCAACTTATACATGTTTATCAAAGTTATTTAAAGAGCTGTTTGTGCAACATTAATGATCACAAATTAAAGAAATATGGGAAATAACACAATCTGGTTATGTGCTCTATGCATTATTTTGGGACTTAACATCATCTCTGGTGCTACAAAAGCTGATACGTTGAATAAGCAGAAGCTGAGCTGGAGCAGAAAAGCTGCAGCAGAAGCAGAAGCTGTTGCATCGATTTCTTGTTCTGGCCATGGAAGAGCTTTTTTGGATGGATTGATTGAAGATGGTGATTCTTATAAGCCTGTTTGTGAGTGCAACACTTGCTATGGTGGCCCTGATTGCTCTCAGCTCTTCCCTGATTGTGCTGCCAATGCTGACAGGTCTCTCTCTTTCCCTGATTAACGAATCGAGTTGAGTCGAGTTTTGGGTTGTTCAAGTAATGTTTGTTAAGTTTTAATGTGAATGGA
This sequence comes from Ajuga reptans, assembly GCA_032274785.1. Lineage (NCBI taxonomy): Eukaryota > Viridiplantae > Streptophyta > Magnoliopsida > Lamiales > Lamiaceae > Ajuga > Ajuga reptans. The sequence continues at coordinate 5,541 of JAUEKW010140604.1, forward strand.
GTTTGTTAATATGGTGTTCGTGAACGGTTTGCGAACATTAGCAAACACCAAGTTTATAGATATATGTTAATTTGGTGTTCGTTAATGTTTATGAACTGTTCGCGGATATTAACAAACACCAATATTGTAGATATTTTTGTATTGATGAACGTGAATATTAGTATTATTCTAGTTTTGTGAAGAAAAAAATCTTGGGTTTTATTCTTTCAGCAAAAGTTCGTGGACTTTTTAAAATAAATATATTATATAAATAATATAAAAATTAAATATTATTATTAATTAATTTTAATATTATTATTATACGAGCTTAACCAACATATTTATGAGTTTATTGATGAACAAGTTCTTCAATGTTCAAGCTATGTTTGTTTATCAAACGAACAGAAATAAACGAGCTGTAACAGAACTCAAACACAAGTATTTTACTAAATGCTATGTTCGTCAACAGTCCTAATCGATCTTAGCTCCTAGAAAATGACTCTCTAGACTTACTAGCTACTAGGCCTTCTTAGACCACCAGCCAGTAGAGGTGGCAAAATCGGCCAGGGCCGATATTTGGAGGGGTTGGGCTGTAAAATATTAGGCCCGAACTATTTTGACCCGGCCCGGCCCGAAAATTATAGTATAATATAAGGGGATAAGATAAGTTGAGCCGACTAATTTTAGGCCCGACTTATTTTTTGGCCCAAATTGCCACCTCTACCAGCCAGTAGCCACATGAGAGTCCTCTTCTTTGACCCCCAAAACTAGATGGTGCCCTCTATATCTAGAGGTGGTAAAATCATCTCGACCCGATAGGCATGCCCAGCCCGTCTGACATTTCAAACGGACTGGGCCACATGATCTTGGCTCAAAGTACAATCGAGCCCAACAGGCTTGACGGGCCAAGCCGGGTCGTTCGAATTGTCATGTCTGCCTGTATCATCCACCCACACTTAGAGGCTCCCGATTTTTTATGAGATCTTTTTGATGATGCAGTGGGGACCCACTATTCTTGGAACCATTTTGGATACAACATGCAGAAAGCAGTGCAGTTGTTATATCAGGATGGCACAGAATGAGCTACACATTTCCAGACCAATCTTACATCTCTAAGCAACTCGAAGATCACATTCGCAGACTCCACTCAGTGGCCAAGAACGCGGTGACTCAGGGAAAATATATAGTGTATGGAGCCGGGTCAACTCAGCTCCTTTCAGCTGCTGTTTTTGCTCTATCCATCAATCTTTCTTCACCAGCAAGGGTTGTGTCTCAACCCCCTTTTTACGGGGTAATCCAAATTTGAATTTCAGAATTATTGTTAATTACTTTATCATCTTACGTAGAATTATTGATAATGTTGAAATAGAAGATAAAAACACGATGTGGAATAGGTGATCTCATCATTCCTGACGTCATACTTACAATTGAGTGAGTCTTGCATGTGGTGGTCACACGGTGTGATAGCGTGTGACGGAATACATTTTTACAGGAAAAGTGATACTATTGTCCAAAACAGTGATACTTTTGCCCCAAAACGGTGATACTTTAAAAATACTGATACTTTTACAAATAAATGTGGTACTTTCGATACAAAAAGTAATACTTTTTTTTGTCCAAAAAAATGATACTTTTATTTAATAACAGTGATACTTTTACGTTAAAAAATGATACTTTTTTTCCGTCACACGGTCGTCACACCGTGTGACTGTCTCACGTAAGTTTTTGTCCTTACAATTTCTATAAAACTAATTTATTAATTTATTGTCTTGTTTATTAATTTAATTTGTTGTTTCTTGAGAAAGTAAAAAAAGAATTTTATTGGACAAATTTAATAAAATATGATTTCATTAGTATGGTATTAGTTTGTTGGGCCTTTTGGGTTTCTTGCAAGACAAGCCCAAAAATGGCCCAAGACACATTTTAAGTCCCCTAAACTATTAATTAATTAATTAATTATATACATTTTTTAAATAACAAAATACATATGTATATATAAACTATACACTCTTTAAAACTTTGGAGCCACCAAAACTAATACTCTCTCAGTCCCATAAAAAAAAAATTATGGGACAGAGAGAGTAATATTGCGCTCAAAACTGAATTAGTATACATACATATAGCTGAATATAATATTCTCCTACTCAAAAATTAAAATTTCTGACTCTATCACTCCGCAGGTTTACAAGACGCAGACAGACTACTTCGAAACAGCCCGATTTCAATTCGATGACACAGTATTGCTGAAAAATAATAGTGATGATGCTACAAACTCTACAAACACCGTAGAGTTTTTAGCATCACCAAATAATCCAGATGGGAATTTGAGAAGAAAATATTTTGAAGGCAAGACTATATATGATCATGCTTATTATTGGCCTCATTATTCAGCAATTCCAGCCCCATCAGATGAAGATTTAATGATTTTTACAATTTCTAAACTCACTGGCCATGCTGGAAGCAGATTTGGGTAAACTTTTTTAGGAGAATTTTTAGTCAACGAAAAAATTTCTGTTTTAACGTGTCAATCAACTGATGTGTCAAAATTTGTCGTATATTTTGGACAGATGGGCTATAGTGAAGGACAAGACAACATATGACAACATGGTACGTTACATGACAATAGCATCACTTGGAACTTCAAGAGACACTCAACTGAGAGCCCTTCAGCTTTTCAAAACAATTCTCCCTCGAAACGGCACCGAAATCTTCCGTTTTGCGTATAATACTATGAGACAACGTTGGAACAAACTAAGCGACATCGTATCATCTTCGAACCGATTTTCGATCCAAACCATCCCTCCTCAGTTCTGCACTTACTTTCAGCAAGTCAGAGGCCCATCTCCAGGTGATTCCCCCTTCTCTCCCTATCGGTTTCAGCTCACGGCAAAATTTGTAGATTTATTTATTTATTTTCAGTTGTATGATTTTTTATGTTTTTTAGTTGTTATATTATCCACATTTTTTCAATAAATCTTCCCTAAACCCTAAAACACTACAATAAATTTTTATATTAGAGATGGAAATTAGTAACGAATAATATCGGTCACTAAATAGGAATGAAATAGAAATAGAATATTGACGAAAAGTGGCAAAAAAAAAAATTATATCAGTGACGAACTAGCAACCGGATAATAGGGACCGACATAATCCGTCTGTATTTTGTAGATAATTTGGTCTCTAATTTTATAATAGAGACGTAAATTCCTAAATTCAGAGACGGGAAAAATTGCTCTCTAAATTTTAGAGACGAGCATTTTAGAAACCAAATATTTTGTCTCAAATACGTCACTGTTTTAGTTAAGAGACATATATCATGTGATTAGAGACGAATTTTCTATTTAAATTTTAAATTTTTCTTATAGTGAAAAGGCTAAAACCGGTCCGGACCCGATGGGCTGGCCCAGCCTTCCTTCCCCTCCTACTTTTTGATGTGGATTGGGCCATAGAAATTTTATGCCCGAGGCATAATGGGGTCCAACAAACCTGGTTCGTTGGACCCGATAAATAAATTATGATGTGCTTTAGAGAAATGGACTGGTTTGGGCTTTCAAAAATTTGACACATTTCAAGGCAGCCTGGCGGACTGGGTCGGGTCAGGCATCCCGGATTGCAACCACTAGTTAAAATCCAAAATCATGCCTAATTAATTCAACTCAAACTCATTATAATTCTTAGTTTTCTTTTTTAAAGTCTTATAAGTCACAACTTCATTAGACACTAATTTTATTTTATTTTTTATTTAAATTTTGTACTCTGTCCACCCTTCACTAAATCCTGAACTCGTCTCGTTGCAGCATATGCATGGGTGAAATGTGAGAGAGAAGAAGACACAAACTGCACTGAAGTTTTCAGGGCAGCTAATATTATAGGACGTAGAGGAACAGTGTTCTACTCGGATGATAGGCACGTGCGACTCAGTCTCATTAGGAGCCAAGATGACTTCAACTCACTGATTCAACGCTTGACTCAGCTTGTTTCCATGGAGACCAATTAATGGAGAATATATACATGTTTGTTAATTATAGACAATCTGTAAGGAAATAAAGTTCATTTATATATATATATATGACAATAAGACACTCCTTGTATATGCATTATATTATACATCCTCAAATGATTATATTTATATGTGTGCAATTATCATTTTGGACAATAATTAGTGATTATGATTACCTTTTGATAATTATATGTGTGTTCTCTTTTCCGAAATAACCCAGGTTGTGTTTGAATCGAAGGATAATTGAGAAGTTAAAGTAATTTCAAATGAATTAATTTGAAATTATCTAATTTGATAATAACTACTCCTATTAAATTTCTTGTTTGAATGTTCAGATAAAATAAGTGAATCTGAATTGTTTGATTTTTTCATTTTATTTATAAGAAAATGAAAGAAGATGATATAAATTAAATGTGTGATGATCATTTTTTTTTTTTTATATTTCATGCGTGAAAATGTGTGAAGAGTATGTATGTGTATGCGTGAAGTGTATGTAATTATGTGGTTGTATGTATACTGGAGTGATAGCGTATCAAACGATTAAGTTGTAGGAAGAATTTCAAATCCAGCAAAAATTAACTAAGAGTTTAGGAGAAAATTGAAGTCAACTGATTTGAGTCTTAAGCCAATTAAATTGAACCCATTTTATTATTGATTTTCAAATCAATATACAAATCTTTCCATCTAAATGCAAGCTCTAGATATATGTAGAGGGGGCAAAATCGGCCCGACCCGATGGGCTGTCCCAGCCCGGCCCGATATTTAGATGGGTTGGGCTGTAAAATATTAGGCCCAAATTATTTTTGGCCAGGCCCGACCGGATCCGGCCCGAAAAGCAAAAAGCCCGAATGCCCGACGGGCAGCCCGAAAATTTTAGTATAATATAAGGGGATAAGATGGGCCGGACCGACTAATTTTAGGCCTGACTTATTTTTGGCCCGACCCAATTTTTGTCATGGGCCCGACGGGCCGGGCGGCCCGAATTGCCACCTCTAGATATATGGTATCAAGTTTAATCACGTGGGCCCAAAATGAAGCTGCATGATATTTTTATGCTTATCTGTCAGCCCAAACCAATTTAGTTTAATAGAATCCCGAGTTTCTGGATTTATTGGGCTCAGATCAATTTCGATACAAGGCCCATAATCGGATATATAGAGGGAAAATTTCATTTTTAGTCCTGTAACTTAGGGCGAGTCCATAAAATATCATGTATCTTATGCATTTTCAATTTTAGTCTTATAAGTTTAAAAAAATATCCAATTTGAGGACAAATCTCACCATAGGTTACTAATTTCGTCGTTAGGTGCTGACGTGGAGCGAAATTAGTGACCTCCGGTTGAATTTGTACCTAGGTCACTAATTTGAGGACTAATCACACAACGAAATCGGAGTTTTCAACCATAATCTGATCAATTTA
>JAUEKW010140615.1:0-10939 GCA_032274785.1 Ajuga reptans
CGGACGATTATTGATATTTATGCTATGTGTCGTATGCCTATTAATGACTCTCCCCTCTCGGGAACCGAGTTATTAAGCAAATAGAACTAAACAATTAATCACGTTGCATAATTCATAAAATAAGAACAAACACCTACAATAAGAACATTGAACGGAGTCTAGAATAAATTGAATAATTAAAACATAGTCAAACGAACCTACTTTCTAGCCCTAGAACACAATGGGGGTTTAGCTACTTATGTTCATCATAAAATCCACAGAATATTCATAGACAAACATTCTAAAAGAAATTAAATAAACAAAAATGATAAAACCAGGAATCGTCTTGAATCTTGATCTTCTCCTCTTGTTTCTTGCTCTCTACTCCATGTCTTTAAGCTCTCAATCTGATCAAAAGTCCTTTTAACTTCCCCTATCATGTATAGAGTGTTGAAGTATTTATATTAGTACAGAACTAGGACAAAGTAGGAGAAAATCTTATGGGGGATGGGAAAATCCGTCCAAAAATACGTGTATGACTTGTGGGTCGAGTAATGGGCCGAAACTGCACTACTTGTCCAACTTCAAAGCTATATTTGGAGATCTTATGTTCTGAATTTGTCTTTGGTTATTTCTGGACAAGTTGTAGCCCTTTGAATATGCTTTGCAATACCACTTATTTCACCTTATTCGGATATGTACAGCTCAAGATATGAGTAAATTACTAAAATGCGTAAATCCATCTTCCCACTCGCCCGAGTAACATTGATGCACTCGGCCGAGTGGGCTGCCTTGCCAAATTTTCTATCTTTTTTCGAACCACTTACTCGGCCGAGTGGCTTTGATGCACTCGGTCGAGTCCGACAACTTTTCTCGTCACTCGACCAAGTGACTTTATGCACTCGGCCGAGTGATGGCTTCGACTTTCTCCTCATAATTTTTCCTCCCACTCGACCGAGTGAGACCTATCCCAGTCGACCGAGTAGGTCTTTTGGTGCCAAAACTTTATCGTTTGACCACTTTCCTTGCCCTTGTGTTCGCCGAACTTCGTCCAAAGGAACTTTTGGCCTAAAAACCACATTATTGACTACAAAACAAACATATACACGTCATACGGCACAATACAATGAATTTAAGCTTAAACCGACCAATAATGTATGAAAATACCATCAAATACTCATCTAAATTAACATAATTGCATGTATACACAACGTGTATCACATCCACAAAAAATAAATGGAACACTTGAGGAGCACCTCTACATATTCGAACACCATGCAAAGTGCCCGCTATCTCAGATTTCCGAAGCAATGAGGAAAAAGCCTCTGTACAAAACAGAAATAAATAAGGCGACAAAGGATCTCCTTGTCGGAGTCCCCTAGATGAAATAAAATAATCACCTGGTTGGCCATTCACCAAAATAGAATACGAGACAGACGATACACATCTCATAATCAAACTAACCATATCTTGACGCACCCCCAGTTTCAACATCACTCTCTCCAAGAAACTCCACTCCACCCTATCGTATACCTTACTCATGTCTAATTTAAATGTAAAAGAACCCCTCTTTTTAGCCTTATTATTTTTCATAGAATGGAAAACATCATATGCTAACAGGGCATTATCAGTTATGAGGCGTCCCAGAAAAAAAACAGACTGGCAAGAATCAATAAAAGCAGGCATACATGTTTTCAATTGATTAGCAAGCGTTTTTGTTATGAGTTTAAAAAGGACATTACAGAGGCTAATTGGTCAAAAATCCTTAATAAATTTAGCTTTTTTCTTCTTAGGGACCATCACAATATGTGTATGATTGAAGATACTAGGGTCACCATTATTGTTTAAAATATCAAGAATGCACGGAAAGAGATCAGAATGCAAAATAGACCAAAAAGTTTGGTAAAAATAACAGACATACCATTAGATCCCGGTGCTTTTGTAGGATGCATCTAGGAAAGCACCGTTATTACCTCCTCATCTGTAAAAGGTACATATAGCGAGGTCGTCATCTCGACTAACACTTTAATTTCTCGTATTCTATTTTGGTGAATGGCCAACTCGGTTGGCCATACATATAATGTGCGGCTATTTGGCTACACATAATTTTATTTTGTGTGGGTAATAAAGTAAATTTGATTAATTTATCTGGTGACATTTATTATGTGTGGCTAAAGATCAATAGTTGCAATTATAATTAGGTGGGAATAATTTTCATTCATTTTTAATGGGATACGTATTTTAGTTTTACTATAGTGCTGAGGTGTCAAATATATTGGGTGTATTACCCACATATATAAGTATATATGTTATCAACGTATATCTAATGATACTTGAATTTAGTGGCACATGATTGTTTGTGCAAACAATGAGTGGCTAATATAGGAACATTATAAAATATATACAATTTCTGCCACACATAAATACCCACACATATAATATGCGACTATTTTGCTACACATAATTTTATTATGTGTGGGTAATAAAGTAAACATGATTGATTTATTTGGTGACATTTATTATGTGTGGCTAAAGATCAATAGTTGCAATTATAATTATGTGGGAATAATTTTCATTAATTTTTAATGGGGTACGTATTTTAGTTTTACTATATTGCTGATATGTCAAATATATTGGATGTATTATCCACATATATAAGTATATGTTATCAATGTGTAGCTAATGATACTTGATTTTAGTGACACATGATTGTTTGTGTAAACAACGAGTGGCTACTATAGGAACATTATAAAATATATAAAATTTCTGCCAAAAAGATTACATGCAAGAAGCGTGGCCTGGCGGTAGAAGTACATCAGTTGTATTTTCGAAGCGCGGGATCGATTCTCGCCTCTATCATATTTTCGAAGTGCGGGATCGATTCTCACCTCTATCATATTTTCCAAGCACGGGATCGATTCATCATCGTCCACATCATCAGCCATAGTACAGGATTAATTCTTCGTCCACATCATCGGCCATAGTGCGGGATCGATTCATCGGCCACATCATCTTCCACGTCATCGGCCATAGCGCGAAACGAACCGAATCGAATCGAATTGAATATTAAGGAATTCGATTCGAATTCGTGAACCTATTCGAATATTTGAATTCGTGAACTTATTCGAATATTTGAATTCGAATTCGAATTTTAAATTCGATTCGAAATAAAATTTTGAATATATTCGATTCGATTCGAGATTCGAAAAATTCTTTTTTTTTTACATATTTTTTATTTTTAAAATATTCAAATTTTTTTTTTTTGTTTTTTCAATTAAATTAAAATTTTAATGATATTTTATTTGTATAAATTTATTTTAAATATATACTTATATATTATATATATTTAGTATTATATATATTTTTTTAAATAAATAATATATAAACGAATCGAATATTCAAAACTTTTGAATCAAATAAATGTATATTTGAATTCGAATTTGAAAATTATTCGAATATAAAAACTAATTCGTATTCGAATTCGATTCGAATTTTTTTCGAATCGAATCACTCTTTTTTGAATTGAATCACGAATCGAATCTCAAATATCGAATATAATTTGCATCCCTACTCACACACATATGTATAGGTAAAAGCCCAAAAATTAACCACACAACAAGTAATGTGTAGCTAAAGAAATTTTCTACTCATACACATATGTGTAGGTAAAAGCTCAAGAATTAACCACACAATAAATAATGTGTAGCTAAAGATATTTTTCTACATAAGTATAGTGACACATGCTTACATTTGTGATATTAGTAGAAAAAATAATTTACCCACACAAAATATATTTTTTCCCCATATTTGTGTGTGTGGGTAAAACTCTAATTTCTTGTAGTAAATTTATTGTCCACAGCTGCAATCACATTATCCATCACTAAGTTTGCACCCCCCGTAAATATCTAAACAAAGTACTCCGGAAAACCCCTAGAAATATCCTCAGGCTCCTCCCATCTACGTCTCGAACCATCAAGAATATACTCTATCATGTTTCTTTTTCTCCGACCACTCGCCATCCTATGAAAGAACGTAGTGTTCTTATCCCCATCACGCATCCAGTTGATACGCGATCGTACATGCCAAAGAGCTTCCTTTTTTTCCATAAGACCCATTATTTTGTCTTTCAAATTCTTACCCGCAGCCATATTAGCTTTAGTCGGTGGCCTTTTTTGGAGATTCTCCAGTTGTTCACTCAAACGGGTCAACTACTGCCCAACATTGCCAAAATGGACATTATCCCATTTGAGAATGGATTCGCCACACTCCACAATTTGGTCAGAGATGGCAAAAGTTGAAATGACGTCAGTAGCTCCCCACGCTTGTGAGATTACCTCTTTACACTCCTTATCTTGTAGCCACATTGTTTCGAAATGGAATAATTTGACACATCTCTTGCTGCTAGTTTGTCCCAACAACTTTCTTAACTTTTTCTACCACGAGATTAAAATGGGCCAATGGCCCAACTCTTGCTTAAGAAGGTGCTCAACTTTATAATCCAGAAATTTTTCCATCCACGTCAAATTTACCACTCCTCTGTCCAACCTCTCCTGTATGTTTCACTCTCCAATTTGGGAATTGGTCCAGGTAAAGTTATGTCATTCGTACCCCAAATCCTCTAACCCACATTCCGCCAAAGCTTCCTGAAACACAACCATTTTGTTCAACTCCCTTGCACGGCCCCCTTCCTTCTCAAACCCAAACAAAATCTCGTTAAAGTCACCTACGCAAAGCCAAGGGCATAATTGGATTCTATGACCTAACTCCGTGAGTAACTGCCATAACAAGCATTTGTTCTCCTCCCCCGGCCATCCATAAAAACCTGTCAAACGCTAACCGGCTTCGGTTTGTACGTCACCAATCAACGCATCAATATGATGGTCCAAAATTGAGTCAATTACCACCTCCATCATTTCCATCCAAAGCAAGCCCAAACCACCACTTCTTCCACCACCACTTATATCACAGATGACTACAACACAAAAATTAAAACCCATTTTCTTACTCATTGCATCCAATTCATAAGCTAACAACTTAGTTTCTGAAAGTGATGAAACCATGAGAGCTTGACGTAGGAAAAGATCCGACAATACACGAACTGCCGTAGGGTTCCCAAGCCCACGACAATTCCAACCTAGGCAACTCATTACGATCGACAGGGTTGCGTCTTGGCAACCTCCGCCATTGATAAAGCTAAAGAACTCGGACCATTAGTTACAACATCTTCCTTAGATTTTTTCCAAACAGGTACTTTCTCGAGAAAAACATCTAACACCATATCATCTGGCTCATCCAAAAGATGCTTCAAACCTGTAGAAGGGTTGGCTGTATCATTATAAGTTTGGAATTTTCGGTTCGGGTATCTTTTCTAGGTATTCTTGGTTTTCAGTTGATGGTTATGATGGGTGTGTTCAGGTTATTTTTTATGGGTAGAGAGGATTCGGAATATTTATGGAGGGGTGGGGTAGCGAGAGTTTAATGTCGGGTAAGGTTGGGGGTTGATGTTGTTTGTTTGTATGTATGAACTGTAAGCATTTGGGGGAGTGTTCTGAGGGTTTAGAAGATGTAAGTTGCGACAGAGCTGAGATAGAGGAGTGATAGGGTTACATGATTCCATAGCGTCGACATTGATGCCCACATTAGGAGTTTTCGGTGTCAGAACCGGGGATTTTATTTTTGTCTTTGACTATTCAGAGTTAGGTTTGTGGGTTGTGGGAGGGTTTTTGTTTTTTGGCTGAGGAGATGGGAGCTTTGTGTATGTATCCCAAGTGCATGAAAGAGTATGTTTTTTGGTTTGGGTAGTGTGTTTTTTCATATCCGTATTTGGCATCAGCTTCTCTTTCAGTGAGTCGGTCATATATTATACTTCATTTGTAAGGTAATCGGCTAAGTAACATTCATGCTGGTTTAGAAATTGGACTTTCTGGGTTTTTCCAGGTGGCTCAATTTTATGGGTCTTCGGATAGGCATTATGTATATTATGGTTCAGGTTTTCGTCATTGGGTTGGCTGGTATTTGGTGAGTGGGGTTTTGCTCTACTGAATAACCCTTTTCGTGTGCTATTGTTACCCATATGTTCCGAAAAAGAATTATGCAACCGTTTGATTTGAGAAGCTTTAAAAAATGGACCAAACTGCGTGTCGACTGGATCCGGACAGGCATTTCTGTCATACTCTTTGCACAATTTGTACCAATGGCCCAATGGCCCACAATGGATGCAACAATAACAGTAAATGGGAAGAGCTTCATATTTCAGTGGAAACCACATCTGATGTCCTTGAAAATGAACAGTAATACCTCACAACAACGGTTTCATGATATCAACTTGGACCTGAATCTTAAGTACCTACCAAGGGTTATATTCGTGTCAATTTCCCATTCCACTAGTTCTCCTATCTGATTGGCAATGGCTTTGAGGAATCTTTTGTTAAAGCCCAAAACTGGAATATCATATGGTCTCGTCCAGAGGGGTGTTCTGGTAATCGTAACGGATGGTGGTTGTTCTTGACCAGAGAGCTCCCGGAGTGTAAAGAGGTACCCCAAAAAATGCCAGGGTTGGTTTGAAATTACCCAATCCTTCTCCTCATTTTCTTGGAAAGTGAACAAAAAACATGTTGTATCCCCACTCTCGAACCGACACATTCTTCTTGGCCCTCCACGCCTTCATCATAACCTCCAACAAAGAATACATATTGTATGGCTTAATAGTGCACAATTTTCCAGCAACACAGAACAATCGCTGAATAGGAGCGATAATCGGATCGTCGCCTACATGAGCTAGATCCAAAACCCTAGCCTCTCGTTCTGTAGGATTATCCATCTGATCCAAACTCTAACCAACACACCCAAACAACCTACCAAACCCTAGTGATAAATAAGTGATTGCAATTGTTGACGCAATTGTGGCAGACCAAACAGGCGAACCCACCGAACCAATACCTAAAACAGAGAAGCAAAACAACAATCGACTCAATATACCACACACAAACTACAACCATAACCAGAAAAAGAAACAATAACCAGATGGCATGAACAATAGGAAAAGGGTTATAAATAATAATGATCAAGCATAAACAAAGACATGGAAACTAGATATGGATCTCATTCTGCCTGAAAAGCGGGAAGATGCACTGAGAACAGCGGACAAGACGGGTAAACCCTAACCCTAGAGCTCCTCTGAGAGAGAAACGACGACCCCTTTCGAGAGGAGAACTTCAACAATTTGCTGTAATTCTTTTTGTTAAATTCCCAAGCCTTAAATTATATATTCTAATAGGCATTAATATATTATTTTCACGTGACATCATTTGATTGAAGACAAATTTTATGTATCTAGACTATGATTTTACGATTCACGGTTCATGCTTCATGATTTAATGGTACAAAGTTCATAGTTTAGGATTCATGATTCATGTGTTCTGAGTTCACAATTCATGTTGTAAAATTTGATTTTGGAGTAGGACACGATTGGGATAGGGTAAAAGTGGGATAGAGGATCTGAACTCATTCCCCATTCGACGCAATTAAGCTAATTTCTCATAGAACTTTTTTTATCCTCCTAGAACACAATAGTCAAAACGGTCATATAACATAAATATAGATCATTCCTCCAAGGTCTAGTTGAGATGGAACCAAACCAATTGCCCAATGCAAGGACCTAGTCCAAGTCATGACCTATGCCGGCCATGCCAGGCTAGGCCACATGAGCGCCTGCATATGTGACCCTCACATTCTCAACATATAAGTTGTTATGTAAAAGAAATCATAAACTCGTATCCTGCTTTGCTCTACCAGGTTACCCGCCCCGCCTTGAAGTGCAACAAAATTAAATTAAATATTAAATATTTTAAAGATGGCTCTTAAATCAAATATCAAATAAATAACAACTTAATTTATATTTCCAAGATAAATGAAGGCATAGCCGAGACGAATAACTTAAAGAAGCCACATCCATTATTTATTCAAACATAAAAATAAGCATATATAATGTTTATATAAACACTTTAACATCCCATGAATACTACAAAATATCATGCAAAAAATTAAATATTAAAGAAAAACATTAGCACCAGGGTGGGAGGGGGTATGAAATATTTTGAAACAACTTATTTTGTGTTATGTATTTATAAAATTATAAAATATTTATCTATTTGATGTACACGGGTCAGATTAAGGGCCGGATCGGCAACTTCCTTTACTTGATAAAACCTGCGAAAACCCATTTGGCCAAATTTTTAATGGATTTGACTGAGACAAACTTGATGCATGCGGGTTCGATTTTAAACCCACCTCATTGCCACCCTAGTGAGATGCAGTGACTTTTCATCTTGACAGTCCACTAGCGTATAATATAAGTACCATTTTTGTGTAATAATATTTAAGTCACATCTTAATGATTTTCGGAAACTTAAATAAACTCTTCGTAAAACAAATTAGGGTCAGTGTTTTGAAAATCTTTTTGTCTAAGATTAGGGTCATGTTTCAAAAATCAAGTTCCTCTCCTATAAGTAAAATTAAAGATTTTGAGACTTTTAAATTCACAAATAAGTTACATGATTAGAGAAGTCAAATCAATAAATAAACTAAAGAAGTTGTACAAATGAAAATTTCTAATTTTAGAAGGTTGTGCCTTTCTTTATGAAATTCATCAAAAATAAAAATAATTACTTTTGAGAAACAAGACTCTTGATACGAAACGAAATGAGTAGTTCATATTAATCCATTCAAAAGCTAGATTAACAAACTGCCATTTAATACCATAAAGAATCAAATAATTAACCCTTAATATACTGATGATGCCATTTTGGTGACATTATAACATTTTGATTCAGAGGTGTCCAATTAGCTATCATCAGACATTAAAAAGTAAGGGGGATATGACATAGGAGGAAGATGAGCAAACGTGATATTGTTAAAAAATCATAGTCCTACTAATGGTTAGGGACTCCTACTCTGATTTAGACCATCCTTATGATAATGCACCTTACTGCTATCTTGATCAATTCAATGTGCTTTTGTTATTTCTTAAAAGTTGATTGGAACTTAAATCATTACTTTTACTTGTATTACTAGTACGCCATCGGTGTGATGCAAGTAAATTTATTTATGATTTAGATTTGGTTGATAAAGCTTATTACGTGTTAAGTTTTATTATATTCTGTTAAAGTTATATATGTGTGAGCTTAAGTTGATATAGTTTTGTGTAAGAGATTTAAGTTCATCTCGTATAGTATATAAAGTTAAGTTTTACAAAAGCAACATATTATTTAGTATTTATATATATATGGACTAGTACCAAGGTACCTAGATCGCCCACCAAGGAACTTTTTAGTACGAGACCACTCAACTATTAGTAAGGGTACAAGACCGCCCTATCAGTTTTTAGTTGTCCGCATTAGTAAAAAGTCCGGGCCCCTTAGCAGTTTTTATTATATTTTATGAGATATTAGTAGAATCAATGGAGATGAGATATTAGTAGAATTCGAGAAGATTTTAGTCTTTCTTAAATTATGTAGAATTAAAAGAAAAGTAAAAGTTTTGGAAAAGTATATATATTTTTTTATATTTATAGGATTGGTACTAGGGTACGAGATCGCCCACCAAGAATTTTTTTTGGGTACGAGACCACCCAGCTATGAGTAAGGGTACGAGACCGCCCTATCAGATTTTGTTGCTCTATTAGGATTCCGTGGCTAGTTACCATTAGTCTTATTGGAGTTACGCGTATTTGTACCATATCCGAGCCCATAGTAAGTTTTATTATATAGTATAAGAGCTTCTGATTTACTAAATAATTTCAAAGCATTTCAGTTGAGTATTAAAGTTTATGAGCATTTGTCTATAAAATAAATTTCTAGGATTTAAGTTGAGTGAAAAGAAATTTTTTTGTGAGTTAGGTGATGTATTTACTAAGCGTTAGCTTATAGTTATTTACCTCACTAGTAGTACTCATGTGCGATGCACGAAAGTCTATTTGAAAAATATTAATTTGATTAAGCTAAATATTATATAATTTAATATTTAAAAATGCGACCATTGCATTATAATGAAATAAATATTTAAATGTTTTTGGGTTAAACATAGAAAAATTATAAGTAATGTAAATATCAGTTTCTCCCACGTAATATATGAATTTAATATAACTTACTTCATATATATACATTTATATATATATATATATATATATATATATATATTATTTTATAGATCAACATTAACAGAAAATATTAAATATATAAATAAAATATATCTATTATTAGGATGAGCCTTTCTTATCTTTGAAACTGAAACACATATTTTGTGTGCCCATATCATTGTTGACATGTGTGTATACCTATAAATAGCTTAATTAATTATGAATATTCAAATAAACATAAATATCTAAATATCACACAACTCATCAAATATATTAAATACAATAAATTGAACAATGTTATAATAAATTAGTTACTCTTTATTTTTCCCATTTTATTTTAAATATTTCAATTTATTTAAAATAATATTTTGAATTTTAACTATGACTATTAACTTTAAAAAAGGATTCTCATTTGCAAGATTTTATATATTACTTAGTGATTTAAAATATACTAAAATAACAAAATAAAATCCAAAAGGTATACAATAGTTGGAATAACAAATAAAATGTATGAATTTTTTAATATATCTGAAAATTTTCAACAATATTCTCATATATATGTTGAAATTTTTTAAATTAATTCTACATTTTTTATTGTCAAAATTATATTTATTTAAAGATACAAATTGATGAATTTAAAAAAAAAAATTGCTTAGATTGAAAAATGTGGTTGGTTTATTTTAATTTTTTTTTTAAGTTTTGATTGCAGCGCGTATAAAATCATAGTTTAGGTTGCAAAGTGTAATTTTTTATAAAAATAATATTAATAAATATAACATATAAAAATATGAATACGTAATAAAAAATACTATCAAGATTAATTAT
>JAUEKW010140624.1:0-15508 GCA_032274785.1 Ajuga reptans
ACATTGACTAAGTTGACCAAAGATAAAAAGTTGTACATCCATCAAACAGGACTCTTTTTATGGGACGGAGGGAGTACTATTATATGTGTGTGTGTATTTCTTCCAATTATACTAACAATCAGTTCGTTTTAACTCAAAGAATTTAGCAAATGATGAGTGTCTCAAATCCAACCCATCCTCCCTCCTTATCTTCTTCTCCATTTCTTCTTTCAAATTAAGCTATTGTACTGGAAACGGTACCGTTTTCTGCCCAAAGATTGAAAAACAATCACTCTTAACTTTGAAGGAATCTTTGGAAGATCCAAACAACAAACTGTCTTCATGGAATGGAGTAGTGAATTGTTGCAAGTGAAAAGGTGTAATTTGCAATAACTTCACTGGTCATGTCCACCAACTCCATCTTCCAAACGTTGGTCTCTATGGAAAAATAAATCCATCCTTGCTCCGTCTGAGATATCTAAGATATCCATGGTTGTAGAAGTCGCTAGGCGCTAACTAGGCGGTGGAGTGGGGACTAGCGACTAATCGGGGCTAATCGGGGCATAGGCGTGGTTAGACGGAGAATAATCGAGAAATAAACGTAGACGGCCAATAGGGGTATAGCGCCTAGTCGGGGAGTTTTGCAACAGAGAAGTTATCTCGACCTGAGCACGAACAACTTTGATGGAGAAACAATCCCTTCTTTTATCGGATTGTTCAAAAGCCTCGAGTATTTGAATCTATCCCACTCCATATTTCAAGGAAAGGTTCCCCGTAGTATCGGAAATCTTTCAAATCTACACACTTTAGATTTGGAAGTCTCATTTGATCAAATACTAGTTGTGGATAGCCTCGAATGGCTGTCGGGCCTTTCTAAAATGGAGCATCTCAACTGGGCACAGGTGATCTCCTCCCTCCCTTCTTTGACGGAATTACATTTTCGCGATTGTGATCTTGATTTCATAGGACCGATTCCACGCATCAGCAATGCCACCAAGCTCCAGTACATTGATCTTTCTTCCAATTCCAGCATTCTAGATTGAAGATTTGAAGTTTCTTGATTTGTCTTAATTTCCAATTCCATATCAAATCTGACCTCACTTTACTTCCTCAATTTATCTTCAAATCAGCTTTTTGGAAAAATACCGAAACAAATTGTTAACTTGTGTAAACTACAGATGTTTGATTTATTTCGCAATAATTTCCAAGGAGACATATTAGATTCGTTTGGAAACATGTCTGAATGCTTCTTGGAAGCTTTGGAATGTCTAAATTTGCGAGGTAATCAACTTTCTGGTCATCTAACAAAACAATTTGGAGAATTCAGGAGTCTTCAATATCTTGATCTCGGCTCCAACTCATTGTCCGGTGTAATTCCAATTAGCATAGGAAAGTTATCGTTTTTGAAACAATTATGGCTAGATGGAAACAAGTTCACTGGAAGTCTTCCTCAAAGTTATGGTCAGCTTTTTAATTTAGAGCTACTTGACATTAGTAATAACAAGTTCACTGGAAGGGGTTGTCAGCGAACGCCATTCCCTCAACCTCACAAAATTATATTCTCTTTCTGCATCTGGAAACCACATGACTCTAAAAGTATGTCCAAATTGGAATCCACCATTCCAACTAAACTTTCTCCAAATAGCATTGTGGAACTTGGGTGCAGGCTCCCAGATTCCGCCATGGCTCAAGATGCAAAAGAATATCGATGTGCTTGATTTATCAAATACTGGTATCTCGGGTACTATTCCTAGTTGGGTTTCGGAGATCCAAATTTTGGATCTGTCTCATAACCATTTGTACGGTAAGATTCCAAACATACTTGGACCTGGAGCTCAGTACATCTACTTAGAGTCTAACAAATTAAATGGTACATTGCCTCGAGTAGCAAACACTGTTTTAGAGAATAACTCACTCTCTGGAGGTATGTCTCACTTTCTTTGTGATAATTCACACGAAACTTATGATTTGGAGATTCATCATCTAGGCGAAAATCAGCTGAGTGGAGAACTACCAGATTGCTGGATGAAATGGAAACGGCTGGAATATCTAAATTTGGACAACAATAATTTGTTTGGAAACATCCCAAATTCCATAAGCTTTCTTGCAAATCTCCGGTCTTTGAATCTCTACGGCAACAAAATTAGTGGCAGGAGCTTACGAATGATCGACCTTGGCAATAATGATTTGGATGGAGACATACCAACATGGGTGGGGACCAACCTAGTCCACTTAAATTTTCTAATTCTACGCTCAAACAAGTTGAGTGGCAAAATTCCTTCAGAAATATGCCACCTCAAGTCTTTGCAGATCTTGGATCTTTCGAAGAACAAACTTTCCGGTGTAATACCTAGGTGCGTGAGTAATTTCACTACAATGGCTAGGGCTCCAAGAGGTAGATTTCCATATGTTTATAGAACATTTACTGGATTCACGTTAGCCGTTATGGATAGCCACCAAAGCAAGGGAATTATAGTACGAAAAAATTCTTTATTTGGTTAACATTATTGACCTTTCGAAGAATAATTTGACTGGAGATATCCCTGAAGAGTTGACAAGTTTGGTGGAATTAAGATCATTGAACGTGTCAAGAAATAGCTTGATAGGTTCCATTCCAGACAATATTAGAGATATGAAACAGTTAAAATCTCTTGATTTCTTTATGAACTCTTTATCCGGTCAGGTTCCGAATAGTCTCACACTTGTATCTTCTTTGAGTTATTTGAACTTGTCTTACAATAACTTGACAGGGGAAATACCAAAAGGCACCCAACTTCTGGGCTTCAATGCTTCTAGCTTTATTGGGAACAATCTATGTGGTCCTCCATTAACAGATAGTTGCAACCATGGACACAAAGATGATGACGACGAAGGTGGTGAATCGAAGATAGAGTGGGTTTATGTGTTCGTACTTCGTATCATTAGGATATGAGGTGGGCTATTCAGCAGTGTGCAGTACATTGTTCTTGAACAAGTTATGGAGGGAAGCCTATTTTGGGTTAATGGAAGAGACGTGGGATAAGTGTTATGTGTATCTGTATATCAAATGGACAAGGTTCACAAAGCCGTTGGATCCAAATCCTTGAAGAGTAGTTGTTTGTGTTTGTTGTCATCTTTTTCCTCACAAGGTTTAGTGTGATTTTGTTTTGGTTTCTCTTTTTCTTCGTTTGTTCTTTGATCCTTTTTTCATTTTCTATGTGCGTGTTTTTTAGTGTGTGTAGTATTGGAAAATAAAACGATGGAAAATATATTTAAGGTTTTCTATACTTTTATGTTTTTATCATTTGTGATGCTACAATATTAGTAATTGAGGTCGATACATTCGTAAAAATGTTTAATTACGTACTGAATTATCACAATAAGCACATAACAGTTGCTAGGGTTGAGTTTGGACGGAGGAATTTGGCTATGGATTTGAGAGATAAATTTAACATTCACAATCAAAATGACTCAACTTGTTTGGCCAAAAAATCAAATCAATAGATATTAATCTTCTCCTCATTCTCTAGTTAAATTTTTATGGATTTGAAATCTATCATCACTCTCTCATACATATATAACCACATAATCAAACACATTTTACACACTACACGACTTTACACACTATACAACACATTACATACACACAACACACACTATAGGCACAACACACAAACACACAAACACACAAACACACAAACATACAAACACGCACACACACATACTTTACGCACACTATATGCGCACTTCACACACACCTCAGACACTACACACTTCACACACACACACCATACATACATACACACACTTCCCACGGTCGCGCGCACACACAGTTTACACACATTTCAAATACACATACTTCAGACACACTACACGCACACAGAACACACTTTGCACATAGTTCACACACTTTACATGCACACCACACTTTCATTATCATCCTCTTTTCCAAAAGAGTAATTCACTTGCAATCCGGATCATGGGTGGATTTGCTGGGTTGTGAACAGTTTTTCATGAAAATATATTAGTGCTTATGCTGAAAATTATTACTTGTTCTGGATAAATGTATCATGCTAAAAATGCATTATTGTTTATGTTGAAGGTATTACTTGTTCTGAAAAAAGATATCATGCTGAAAGTTGATACATTTTTTTCAAAACATGCAAAACGATTCAGTGTAAACGGTGATAAATTTTTATGAAAATTTCCACATAACCCATGGCCGTGGATCTGCATGCGACCTGAATTGCACGGTTCCTGGTGCGCATGAAAATTTGTGTTTCTAAAAAAAAAAAATTCAAACAATTCAAATCCACTCATTAGAACTCAAACATCCAAACAAGCGATTAAAAATGAGTGGATTTCCAAATACAGAGAATTTTAAATTAATTAATTTGAAATCACATTTATTTCAAAATCCTCCCGCCGAAATGCAACCTTAAGATCTTGCTAAAGCACAAATTGTCACTAAATCGTTGTAAAGTTGCAGCTTGAACAATCATCCAAAATCAATGAAAACTAATGATTCAAATACTTATGGGAGCAATTAAACCAAAATTACTATTTTGCTTTTTGAAACGAACAATGAGACCACTTTAGAACTCTCAAGGCCCAGATCTTCATTCAGCCACTACTATCAAAGAGCTCCTTCATACACAGTGAGTGAAGATGAAGGTGATGAATCTAAGATATATTGGTTTATGATTTCTTATTTGTTGGTTACACAGAGAGATTTCACCACATAAGTGAGAAGCCTATTTTGAGTATGTGCGTGTCCATTACAGCAGTATCCTACCCACACTGTAAACGTGTGTTAATATATCTACCGTTAATGTATAAAGATCTTATCCTTGAATTTTAGATAGTATAATTAACTTTCTTTTATGAGATTTTGATACATCAACTGGTGGGCACAACGGGGTAGGGGAGCAGGACTGAGTATGTGCAAGAAAGTTCGAGTCCACCTCTTCTTGAGGGTTATTAGATTAGTTAGTCAGCTGACTACTAATAATCTAATAGAGGTTCTAGAAAACAATTCAAAAACATAAAATGTATGGATTATGAAATTCGTATCAAATCAACCCTATTACGATAACAACTCATTTTTTTATCTACTCAATAAGTTCAAGAAGTACGCGAAGCATAACTACTGCAGTTGCTCAGTGAACTAAGAGGACTCCGAGCACCAAGACTCTTCATCGTCACTGGAATCTTACCTTCACTGGAGTCAGTATAGCCTGCACCATCTTTATTCATTATGGTGTTGTACCTCTGCTCCCTATTGCATGACTTAAAACACAACGCTTTATGCTGCTGTTCCCTAAACACCCCCCACAGGTAGTACTTGCCCTGAAATCCTACACGAAAAGTCACGTTTAAGATAGTTTTTCAGAGAAGAATAGATGATATCCATGTATAAATTAAGAGAATTCAAAAAACATTACTCCAGCATGGCAATGGAAGTTCAGTCGAAGTGAAAACCAAAAGCTCAGCATTCTGCACTATGGCTTTCAATGCAAGTTCATTTTCCACCATTTCATCGACCAAGTAGTCAAACATTCGTTCACTTCTGGGATAGTAAAATTGCGTTAAAATAATCTAATTGGATAGCAGGATAGAGATTCTTGAAGCGTGACAAAAACATTTAATAGATAATAGCATAAAATGAAGACCTTGTATCAGATGGGAAAAAATAGAGTGCAATATTTCCAGCACTTTGTTCTGAGGTATTCAAACTTTTTGGCCAAACATTAGATTTGGGAAGCATTTCCAGGTGAATCACTGGTTGGAACTGACAAGCCTCTTCATGTACTTTTTTGCATGCTCGACTGGACACGTGAGCCATGAGACCCTCAAGAATGTCATCTTTTTTGTTCCATATATTGAAACTTCCACTGTCATCAGAAAAGTAGAAAAATGCTTGTTAGGATGCAAGTAAAAGGAAAGTAAGTCGAAGAATTATAAGCCCGTACTATTATCTTTTCTCACCTCCAAATTGGTTCCATAAGTGGTTCGGCACGAACGATGCAATCATTTGTTGAATCTTTTGAAAACCCTCTGTGGAAATTACTCTCATGGTGAGATGCAGAGGTTCTGTCTTCACCGACTTCTTGTTCAATACTTCTATTACCATCTTCACTAACCCTTTGCTGTTTACGCTCCTCAAAATTAGCTTCAGAAGAAAGATTTTTTTTCTTCTTTGAACTTTCAAAAGATCCATTACAAGATGTAATGCTATGCAAAACTGTACCAGGCTCAAAATGTGATCCACTACATGAACTTTTATCTGCTGATTGAGCACATTCAATTGACTCAGGCTTCGCACACGCATCAATGGATCGACAGGGGTCACCTTTATTAACCATTTGCTCTATGCCAAGGGCCAGTATAACAATTTTCTTTGTAGCAACACCAGAGGTGCCTAAAATATGCTTTGAAGGTATACGGTCTCTTGTTTTGCTTTGACTTGCGTCATTTCTGCAGGTGGTAGGGTGGTTTAATACTTCCATTTCACAGTCATCACAAAACCAGCGAACAAATTCATCGGCCGATTTTGGTATTACATTCAGGCAGTAGCTGGAAGAATCAATGCAGAAAATCAATAACAATCACATGCCAAGCCAAGAATATAGAAAAAATTGACATGCATGATATACTTTAAAGAAGGAACTTGTAATTTAAGAAACAAGAGCTTAGGACAGGAAATTTTTAATATTCAACAATGACAACAGTTCCAAGAGATGTGTTCATCAGCACCATACCATAGAGAGAGAGAGCGAGTGTATGGGTGTGTGAGAGAGCGAGAGTTTGTTTCATCAGGAAACGCCCTCCTAACGAGTTACGTTAATAAATCTTACAACATTTACATTCACACAACTAGTCATTTTTCCTTTTCTTTTATGGATGGACAACAGCAAGAAACAGGGCATTGAGCACATATTGGATTTAAGTCAGGCACATCGAACTTTATTCTACAACGCAATGTCTAAGGGAGCGAGGAACTTCAGAAGAGAGAGAGTCTATGACTCTATGGTACACAACTTACCGGTGCACAGCAAATTTGAGGCATTTGACACAGTATACAAAAGCGTTAGTGAACCCCTTATCACCACACTGCAGACATACTGTTTCCTGCATGATAATTTATACATAAGTTCATGATAACAGAAGCAAGTTGATGTAAAATTGTTATCAAATCTTCTAGAATAGCGTACAGTGCAATAAAAAAAAAAGGCATCAGCCCGGTAGATATTTACAGAAACCAGGATTTGAGCACCCTACTCTACAAATAACTTTAACTTTTTTAGCATGATTTAATTAAACAAGCTTGATATATCTGATAAGCATTCTCTAGTATGGACTATCCATGCGACCATGCCCCGTCGTCCTTGTCTCTTTGAAACGATGATTTTCATGAATATTTCTTGATCAAGTCACATTTTACTTCACAAGCACTTAAAAGGGGTGAAAGCTTATATAAGCATTCATGATTGTTCATAAGAACAGTAATCCAAGGAAGAATATAAGGTATCATGCAATTTTCTGTTTGTATGAAGCTTTGTGTAGTGATTCTCTTCTAATATGTTCATTAACACAAGGTTAAATATCGATATAATCCTTCGAGACTCAACATTTCTTAATTGGTGTTGCATTATAGCAACATTATTTCGATCCAACTGAATATCCATAATACTTTCTGCAATAGATGATTAACAAAAGATTATAAATAAATCTACGAGATTGTAATATCTAAAATACATCACGATTCCAAGGAAGATACTTGTTACATCAATAGTCCACTAATTTTACATAACAGATAAATTAAACAAGCAACACATCCATACCGGGGAAGAACAATTCGGACTCATTTTCCATATACATAGTCTATGCCCACTTCAGTTGCATCCTTGACTGTGCTTCAATAACTGTCAATTGTTACGAAAGGAAACGTCAAATAGAATGAAAACCTATATAGTCTTCCAACGAGAGAAATATCCGTGTGCATAAAAATAGCAATTGAATAGAAAGAAGCATGAATCATCCTTATAATTGAGAAAATAAGTAACAGATACAGAATGCAAGGAGCAACCGATTGAGATTTGTGATTGTGATTGTGATTGATAGAAGATTTCTATGCTTCTTCACTCAATTGATAGAAGATTTCAGTAAGGGGCTAATTTTGCCCACTGCTGCTGCATTCATACCAATAACTCGAATGCTTAAAGTAAATAACTCGGGAGAAAAAATAAATAGCGGGAGATAGAAGAATAAGAAATTCAACGTTGTTCTTGCTTGAAACTTGAAACCCATGAGAGAAGAACTTAATCTTATGAAGGAAATTATCAAAATACAACAGACTGTGAAACCTAAACTCAGATCCTGCAACCGTGGAAACGAACATTACGAAGATAGCAAGGTGCTCACCGATGAACAAGAAAGACGGAGGGTCGGATTCAGCAGACCGAGAATCAAACAATCATTGGTGCCCTAATTCTGTAATTTAAAATAAACTAGACAAGATTTGAAATACATTTATTTCTGTTTAAAAAAATAAAAATAAAAATAAGAATAAAAAATAAAAATTTTAATTTTTTGAGTGAAAATTTTAAATTATTTAAGAATTTTTTATTTTATTAAAAAAATTAAATTATTTTTATTTGCATATAAATTCAAGATAAATAGTTTCGCACACAATAAATTTACAATTTTAAGCCCAATGATCAAGTCAACTAAAAAGTATGAGTTGGATTATTCGCGTTGGTTTGAATTGCAAATAAAAATTAAAGATTTTTTGTATTAATACTTATTACTTTTATTTTAAAATTAGTCAATTTAATTTACTTTTTAAAGCCTCAATTTTATTCTATAAACATATTCATATATGTGTCTTTATTAATATGATATTACAACAGTAAGAAACAGTAAAAATCAGCCATTTTTATTTGCCAAAATTAGAGATTATCTTTCAATAAAGAACAAAAAGTAAGATGAACAACATGTACCTTAACCTATGTAAAGAATGAGAAAATGAGACAATTCTATGCTACATGTAGAGGCACTACCTCACACACACATCATAATATTTTATTAAGAATTTCCCGGTAAAATCTAGAAATGTACTTTGTTTTTTGTAGCCTCTCTCTCTCTCTAAACTATTTTGAGAGCATTTTCCAACATCCTAAAAATACAATTTTCTTTATTTTTTTCACTTACAATGGCTAAAATCAATGCTCTTTTATTAATATTTAATATAATAATAATATTTTGATGCAAGATGTTAAGTTTTAAAAAAAAAATTTGTTTAAGCAATCGACAACCAATTATATTTCTTTGCATATAACCAGTTTCGCTACCCGGGCACAAGTTAATATGTCCACCGCTGATGTGTTAAGATCTCAAATAAAACAACTAATTAACTCATTTATAATTTGGGGATGTGATTTTTACACATCAGCGATGGGCATATTAAGTTGTGCCCACTGTGGGTAGGGGGCATTTTCCTGCATATAACTTATTTTAAAATATACACAATATATATATATATATATATATATATATATATATATTTTATATCAAATTAAAGACCATGCAATGAATATTAATGATATAGTATAATTAGTATTATACACGAAAACCCAAAAATGAAATGAAAAAATTATTCGTTCATGTCACTTCTTTTATCGGTTTTAAATGCTCCCATAAATTATACTAAAAAGAGTAGAAGGCTTGAATATCTCATTATTCCTTTATTAATAAATCAATCAATTAAAAGTACATGCCAATTTGATATTTTAATTACAAAATAACAACCAATTTTCAATTGTCAACTTGTGTGGGACCCGAACGCAGCTTGCTAACATATATTCCAAGCGCAAAGGCAAACACGAATAGCAGAATCTTCATCACCTTCTCCCTCGCCATCTTCAACATTACTGCTGCAGCATTCTCATTCTTATTATTTTTATTATCTTCCACTTTAGCCCCAGAAACTTTCTCACGTCTATCGCCGTCACTTTTTCCGGCAGCGACCTTCTTGCCATGATCAACGCCGTCAGTTTTTCCGGCAGCAACCTTCTTGCCATGATCAACGCCGTCAGTTTTCTCCGTTACATGATCATTTGATTTCTCTTCTTTCTTGGTCGGCTTTTCTTCTTTCTTCTTCTCCTTTGATTTCTCTGTTAAGTCTTGTGCATGTGGTGTCGCTTTTGGGGCGGCGGGTCGGGGTTGTTGCTCCGTCTTTGGTGGCTTCGCTGCCAGGGGCGGATCATCATTTTTTCGGGGCCTAGGCGAGACATAAAAATAAAACTTTTTAATTTGTAAAAACTAATAATAAATTTTTACAAAATTATAAATTTTCTTTTAGACTTATGCAACTATTTTTTCTTAAACTTTTGCAATGAATTTAACTAGTAAATAGTTTTCAATTGATTAAATTGCTAAAATTTATGGAAGAATAATAACATGTTCACTAAAAAGGCAGCAAAGAACTTGAAAAATAAAAAAGTGTGTGTAAGGTGGTGTACTCAATTAGGATTGAAAATAATGAAAAAAATAATATTAATTAGTACTTCTCCTAGGAAGTAAATCATGCGGCAAATTTATTTAAAATTCATCACTTTTTTCGTTAGTGAACATAATTTAACTTCCATTATATTTAGAAACAAAACTAATCAACAACCTTATTTTAAATTTAATTTCTGAACTAAATAAAATATATTCTAAATTATATATATACACACACAGACTCCATTATTGGGGCAATAGCCTTAGTCGCCTACCTATCTGAAACGCCAGTGCTCTCGGCAGGTTTGTGAGGTTGTTGCGGAGGGGCATTTTGGTCATGTTTTTCTGCTGGGACTATGAGTTTCGGCTGCCTGATGTACAATATTCCATCTTCGAATTTAGCAGTGATTTTATTGGTGTCAATATTTTCAGAGATGGGGAAATCCTTGTGGAAACTGCTCATCTTGTTGTCTCCAATGGGCCTTGATCCACTTATTTTCAACACTCTTGCTCTTGTCAGTTGAACTCTCAGCTGTTCTTTCGTGAACCCTGTAAATTAATTTCTAAACACCCTTACATATATATTTCAACATGTAATATGAACAAAAACAACTGCCTGCCTGCCTGAACTAACCGCAAATTGCAAAACTCGTCCTCTAACTTATGTCTTTAAATAATCAGTTTCATTATTTTATATTTCACATGCTGTGAGATTGACACGTGTCACATAACATTTTAATTTGAAAAATAAATGAAGGTCATGGGACATGTGTCAATTTGAATACCTAGTGGAATACGAATATTAATGGAACAGATGATTTGAACCGCTAACATATGGGCAGTCACAAATTTTGGTCAGTTATCTTTTTAATTTTTTTTAAATTTGGTCCGTTTTTAGTCGAAAATTAAGTTTTTCTTCATTGAATAATAGCACGTGTACCATACATGACCACATCAAATTGGAGATTTTTTATTTTTCTAATAAATTTGTGATCACCATGGTGAATTTTAATATGGTTTTTGTGTTGTTTATCTAGCTGGTCTTCCCACGTCATTAATTTGCAATGAAGTAAAAATGAAAAATCCAAATTTGATGCGTTCATATGTGGGGTACGTGTGCAATTATTCGGTGGGAACTTAAAATTTTGGTTTAAAAACAATCAAATTCGAGCAATTAAAAGATAAAAGACTAAATTCGAAAATTTGAAAAGATAAATGATAGGTCTTGGTACCACCCAGAACGAGTTTTGCAAGAGAGGAGGAGGAGGGTTGATACCAGGGATATATAAGAGGAGAGTGTTGCAATCTTCCTCTTGTATCAAATCAGAAAGTGGCTCAAAAGTATTCATGTTGCTGCCTGCATTATTTCCCATCCTTGCTTCCATAATTATAAACTGTTTAATTTGTTGCTATATATGTATTTGAATGAGAGAGAAAGAAATGGTGGCTGATGAACAGCTATGGGTGTATGTTATATATAAATCAAGAATCTGACGTTAATTGCAAACAATTGTGAGTTGGTTGGGTGAATTAAGCATATTACCTTTCTTTGATAATAAATATACCTTTAGTGTCATTTAGGCTTTTCTTTGCCTTTTGGATTTTTTTTTGGCTGTTTTAGCAAGTTTTCTTTTTTTATGCACTAGAAAAGGTATCACGCCATTGAGATTCAAAGACAGCAGATTTGTAAGAAATTAAGCCTCTGGAATTTGTAAGATATATTTGGGGCCATTTATATATGGAATGTTGCCATAGAGATGATTATTATGAATTTATGAGCAAAGGTGGTAATTTTGGCAACAGAATAACAATAAAATAAAATTAGCAACTTATTGTCATTTTCCGCCCAAATAATTAACAGGTAACACAGCCACAGACAATTATTGACTTTTCATACAAAGAAGACCAAGACAAATAATTTTCCTCAATTTAGTGTAGTAGGGCTGTGGGACAAAATCAGGTAGTGATTGAGATAATTCCTTATATATGAAATGGGCCATCAGTCTTCAGTTTTTGCTGAGTTGATTAGATTTGGTAAATTTACAGTGATTGATGTGTTATTCTTATATTGGGCAAGTTTTGACATAACTTGTTGGAAAATTCTATATTTTGGTAAGATTTGCACTGATTGATTGAGATTTGGACCGAATCCGTCTATCAATATATATGCTATCTGTGAACTCGCGTAGTTTCGTTGATTATTAGCGACTAATAATCAAGATGGCGTGGTTGTTTTAAGAGGTGATTGGTACACGTGCTTCACAACCAGACATTTATAATCAGGAGGACCGGATGTGCGGGTCGTGGGCGGTCTCGGGCGAGTTGGCCGGAGGTCGTATCTGTCTGGTCAGACCAACTGCGTCCGTATGAACTGACGGGTCCCTGTTCTAGGTGGACGGTGATGTGAAGAGAATGACATAGTGATGAGTGAAGTCTGATAATAACTTATTTTATTTTTTGCTTGGGTGTAATATTTTTTTACAGCATATTTTTTTCTCCCCTTTTATTGTGAGGGCAATGCGAGTATTTATAGAAGTCATGACCGTCTTTTAAGCAGGAGGACGTGTACGCCACCTGGCCAGTTGGTGTCAAATTGGGGCCCCTCGTGGCGGACACGAGGCATCTGGGGTCCAACTGTGGGGTTTGCCGAGGTTGCCGTGGGATGAGCTCATTGTCCTCGGCCCCTTGGGCATCTTCGAGCACTATTAGACAATCTTCCTTCAGATCGGGCCAACGAGCTCCTTTATGCAACGAGCTCGGGGTGCGAGCTGAGCTGGTGAGCTTTGTGCCGCGTGGCTATTCTCCCTGATTGGGGGGATGATCCGACAACGATCATCCACAATTGCCTTCCCCCCTCCCCCTCCCTTCCCTCCCCCGAGGTCGCGGGGCGAAGCGGACTGTAGTCGCGCAAACTCGGTCATTTGGCAAGGGCGGGAAAACTAAAAAAATTGAATTTTTTAAACTGGTGGTGCTACAAGGTTACGACATGTGGAGGACACGTGGTGCCTGTTTGGTGGAGAGAAGTTTCACTTTTCTTTCATGGTTGTGGCACGTCCACGTGTCAATCGTTGGTTGGCCTAGATGACGGTGCTAAATCCTGACCGTTGGGGCGCCTTAGATCCTGGCCGTTGGTTTTTTTACTGTTGGACTTTTTTCCCCCTCTATAAATACCCCCCATTTTTTTACTGTTCCTTTTTACCTTTGGCTTTAGAGAGAGGAATTATGTGAAGAAAGTGATCGCGTCTTCCTTTAACACCTCGTTTCAGGTAATTACGAAAGATGTTGTCTTACTTTATTTTACATAAGATGGAGGGTGAGTATCTGGCGGAGACCGTTCACCTCATGGAGGATTTGAGGGATGCCAACTACACCCAAGAGGAGATCTTTGCCACTGTTGGAAGCCCCCCTTTGGGGACCCGCGGCTCGGTGCCCGCAGAGAGGAGGTCCCAGGGCATAGCGCGACAGTCGTGACCGCGGCCGGACCAGTGGAGAACCCTGAGCTAGACGAGGTGGAGGTCTCAGATTTCACCCAGGTGTTGGACACGGAAATTCAGCAGGAATTCGTGGACGAAGGAGAAGCGGCCTTTTCTGGGGGCGTTCCTGTCTTGTATAGAAGGGGGGAGGTGGACTACGGGGTGGACCTAAGTGGCTACGTGACCTTGGAGCCATTCACGCGGTACCCGGAGAACCTGCACATACCCAATAATGAGGCCTCGGTATCCGGTGGGTCGGAGGTTGATTCTAGCAGTCGGACCCCCTGCCGGATAGAGCTCAGCAGCAACACAATATGCGAAGAAAGGTGGGCGAGTACAGCGACGGCACAAGAATTGTTTTCCTGGCCATAAACTACAAGGTTCCGGGTAACGTGCGCTTCATCGTGTCGTTTCCCGAAGAGCGAGCTGATAGGCCACCGCCGGGTTGCGTCGTAATTAATTATCACATGCTCAAAGCCGGCCTGTGTTTTCCGCTGCCTCTGCATGTGAGCGTTTGCTTGCAGTTCTAGGGAATCACCCCGACCCAAATCACACCCAACGGGTGGTTCTCACTCCTTGGGACGATGATCGTGTTCTGCAGGAAAGCCCGCCATGTCCCTACACCGCAGGAGCTGACCTATATGTACCAGTTCAAACATAAGACATGAGAGGAGGGATGGTACTACCTCCTTGGGAGGGCAATGTCCGGGGGGAAACTGATCAAGGGATTTCCTGACTCAATCCCGGACTGGAAGGAGAAGTGATTTTTTGTGGGTGGGGACTGGATGCCCCCGTTCCGTCCAAGCTCGGGGGCCCTCTGGACCGCATTAGCATCCCAACCGACTTCCAACCAATCAGAGGTGAGTGACATTCTTGTTGGCTCATAGGACCTCGTGTTTTCTAATTTTAATTCGATCCCTGATTTACAGATCACGAGAATCTATTTCAGATCTCAAAGGAGTTCCTTGTCGATCTTAGGGCGACGATGGAGGAGAAGCCCGAGCAGTACGATGTGAAGGTGGAAATTACCGCGAGGAACCTCGTGGATCATGGGTTGTACATCGCCCCCCACAGGACCTACCCGCCGACTTATTGTAAGTCGCTCCGTCTTTTTTGTTATACACGATACCCTTGCCGTCCCCCCTCTTTTTTTTTTTTTTTTTATTTTTAAAACTATTTGTCTGGTGCAGCATCTGTTACGACCATGTCGCAGGGAGAATAGAGTGCCCCTCCACGAGCTGGGGACGCACCGCTACCCCCGGTCCCCATACGGCAGATGCCCATTGCGAGGGAAAAGGAGCTCTCGGAAAGGACAAGAAGATCCCGCCCTCTTCCTCTAGGGCGGGCATGCCCGCGCCGGCTGCACTGGTGATCAGGTCACTAGGGTAGAGTGCAAGAAAGCGGGGCATGGTGGAACGCGCTCCCCCTCCTCCGATCAAGTGGGCAGCTCTCGAGGCATCGAGCGAGGAGGCCGCCTCAGGAGCTAGCAGGGGGTCTGTACCGGCAGTGGGTGGGGTGGAGGAGTGCTTGCTGTGTTGGTACCCTCAGCGAGCCAAGGACGTCTAGCGTATGCT
>JAUEKW010140625.1:0-10397 GCA_032274785.1 Ajuga reptans
TGAGCAAGTGCATCAAGGATTTGAAGAGCTTCAACCAAAACTCTTCAGCAATCCCCCAAAACGACAATGATCTGAAGGCCATTGGGACGATTCTGAAAGAGACAGAGTCCCTTAATCTCTTGTTCCTGAAGTCTGTATTGGTACTCTTATCCCGGGAGAAGGAGAGATCAAGCCAAAAAAGTTGGTCATTCCTTTCAAAGCCGAGTACAATCTGAGGCGGAACAAGAAAATGTTACTGAAGATTTATGTATCTTGAACATTATCAAGTCTCGGAAAACCATGGACAGCGCAAACGTGAAAAAGATATTGAAGCAATCAGAAATAATGGTCCAGGAAGTAGAAGAGGAACTGGAATCCTTATTTAGAAGTTTAGTGAAAACTAGAGTTTCTCTTCTTAATGTTATCAGCCATTAGCCTCTTTGGCTGATGCAAATTGTACAGTTTTTCAATGGATACTGATATTTAGTTATCTATACTATTCTGTGAAATCCCAAATTCTATTACACTCATTCTTTCCTAAGTTACTGAGATGTTATGACTGTCAAAATTCATTGAAGCTGGAAACATACCGTGACTGTGAAAAAGGCCGTTCTGCAGTCACTGTAACAGATCTCGACTTGCACAATCAAACGGTTATAAGGTAATGTACAAGCTGGTAACGGAAGTAACAAAACGCCTATCGGCAATAGCAACTTTAACATGTCTTTCTGGTTGGTGATGCAGCAGTTTGATCACTAATTCATCATGCCTAGAGCTAGGCTGTCAAGAATAAATATTCAACATGTTCTTAATAATGGATTTTTATTTTTCGTCTTTTTTTATTTAAAAGAGTCATAACCTACTTACATGGTGCTACTAATGAATATGGCTATAAACTACATCAATAATGCTTCTAAATCATGCTCGTTAGATGACCGGAAACAGTACCTTCCTTCTTTCAATTGAGAACATGTATCATACGCTCATTTTCTAGTGCTTCAACATCTGTGTGTATAATGCAGCCAAGAACTGTTTGATTAAAATTAGTCCAATTTCCAGCAGTGATCAGACATTGTATGTGGAATTGATTCCTTCTGTTTTCTTTCTCCATCAACCTAAATATGGATAGTGCTAAGAGGAGATAACTTCAACCACTCAACTTCTTTTCTTAGTAAATCAAAAATTACAGTCAGCATTTCACAATGGAGACAGCCACAGAAGTTGATATGAATGCTTATGTGGCATCAAGAAAGAATATCTATAAGATTGTGAACAAGTGCAATCAGAAATGAGGATCCAAGAGGGATTATAATCCTTATTTAGAAGCTTAGTTAATCGTCTCATCCATCAGCTCTTTGGCTAGTCCTTATTCTGAAATTTTGACAACACCAACACAAGTTGTGTACTTTTATAAAGTGACTGAAAATATATAGATACCAATACTCAATTCTCTGTAAAATGTGTAGGCCTATGTTAAAACCAGTTTCTTTCACATTTTCTCAGCTTTACTAGAGCCTACAACTACAAATCATTAGGTAACACAACAAACTAAATGGTGAATGTCTAGGTCCTGTTGGAACAGTTGCAAAATTATTTGTAGAACAACTCTCTTTCTTTAGGAAGCATAAAACTCTCCGAGAATGAAAAAGATGTTCGATGCACACATGAGTTCTTTGACATAGTTTGTGTTGGCCATATGCTGCTTTAGTTGGAATACAAATTAACTTATGAGTTATTCGGATCATAAACCAAGGCATTCGCATTCACTAATTGATCGATGATTAAGAACAAGTGGCATCTTGACATAGTAGCTGTAGGCATGCATGATGAATTAGTAGTCCACCATCTATGAAACACAGACCATTTTTACGGTCATAATTTTCCAGTTTGAAGAAAGAACAGAATTTGTGCTTTAACAAAATCACATCGGTAATTAAGTATCAATTTTCACTTTCTATGTCATTACAGCCTAAAAGACTATTAGTGGCTGACAGCATTAAGAAGGGAAACTCTAGTTTTGACTAGACTTCTGAATAAGGATTCTAGTCCCTCTTGGATGGTCTTCTCGGATTGCTTCAACATGTTTTTCACGGTCGAGCTATCCATGCTTTTGATAATGTTCAAGAAACACATATCTTCTTGTTCTGCCTCAGAATGTACACGGCTTTTCTGAGAGTGCTTCGAAAGGAATGACCAGCTTCTTTGGCTTGATCTTTCCTTTTCTCCGGACAAGAGTATCAGTACTGACTTGATGATCGATCGAGAGGTCCAGGGACTCGGTTTCTTTCAACACATAGTCTCTATCTGGGATTATTGTGAAGCTCTTCAAATTCTTGATGCACTTGCTCACCATCTTCTTTCTTGACGCCACATAAGCATTCACATCAACTTTTTGTCGTGTCAACTTTATTTCTCCTGATAGAGGAGGATTCAAGATCTTGAACAGATTCCTTGATTAAATACAATATATCTCTAGAAGAATTACAGAGATCCACGAACTTTAGTGATCCCTCAAGCAATTCGTTGATCCAATTTTCACCTTGTTCCTGAGAGAGTGCTTGTTGGAATGAAGGCATCTGGATCAGATTATTGATCCCTTCGTGCAAATCTTTGAGGCTAGCCAAATTTGCACAAACAGAAGAGGATGATGTTAATAGTGAGACCTGTGAATCAAAGATTAGTTGTGCTATGCTGGAGGTTTCAGATCTTCAAACTACATTTAATATTCTAAGGTGAACACAACACACATATAACTTCATCAGTTTTCATGTGGCCTAATACTTCACTTGTTGACCTAATGAAGATTTGAACTCATTCTTGTATGTGAGGAGTATTATATTCGTTGATTTCATGAAGATGAGAACATCATACCCACCAAATATACATTTTCTCAACCTAATGAATTATGTGGATGCTAGAGTTCCAACAGATACAGCAACTATAATGGATCTTGCAGATATTTATATTATGATAAAAAAAAATGTCGTCTTGTAGTTCTTCCTGTCAATGCCTTCATTAAGTAAATGTTAATTTTGCACAAGCATCGCGTTATTGGTCGTGTTCTCATAAAAGCAATGCAGTTACCAATGTCCAAGATTTGACATTCGTTGGGGATAATTTTTCATTTTCAGATGGCTGGAAACAAGTAATGTCAAAAACTTCTGTTGCAGCTTCGAGTACCAATATTACTTTAATTGCTGGTTTCTGTGGAAAGAGAGAAATGGTTCTAAATGTGAAATCTGTGTTTTCTCCACAACAGAATCATAAAAGCTAGAACACTCAAACTGGAAAAGAGAATATTGACAATATTGCTGGAGGATTTTATGAGGAGAAACAACTAATAATGATGCTGATATGCAGTCTGGCCTAACCTTCAGTTTTTTTGCAAAAACTAACACGGCTTTAAGTGAACTCACAGGTGGCTGTACAATTGAATTGATACACGAAAAGCTTCTTTTTCGGTGGAAATTGCAGATCTAATACTCATCAGGACAATATTGACAGAAATATACTCACTGTATGATTATTACTGAATTGAGTTATTTTCCATTAATTTACTTGTGAACATTAAATGGTGCAAGTGAATATCTACAGAACGACCATTTTCACACACGCTGTATGTTTCCAGCTTCAATGAACTTTGACAGTCATAACATCTCAGTAATTTCTGAAAGAATAATAGCAATAGAATTTGGGATTTCACAAAATAGTATAGATAATTAAATATCAGTATCATTTGTTATGTCATCTACAAAAATGTACAATTTGCATCAGCCAAAGAGCCTAATGGCTGACAGCATTGAGAAGAGAAACTCTAGTTTTCACTAAACTTCTAAATAAGGATTCCAATCCCTCTTCAACTTCTTGAATCCTCATTTCTGATTGCTTCAATATGTTTTTCATGGTTGTCCTGTCCATGCTTTTCCGAGACTTTATGATGTTCAAGGAGCACAAATCTTGAGAGCTGCTTTCTTGTTCTACCTCAGAATGTACTCGGCTTTTTTGAGTGAGTTTTGAAAGAACTGACCAAATTTTTTGGCTTGATCTCTCCTTTTCCCCGGATAAGAGTACCAATACAGACTTTAGGGCTGAGAGATTAAGGGACTCTGTCTCTTTCAGCATTGTCCCGATGGCCTTAACATCATTGTCGGTTTGTGGGATTGCTGTAGAGTTTTTGTTGAAGCTCTTCAAATTCTTGATGCACTTGTTAATCTTCTTTCTTGATGCCAAATAAGCATTCACATCAACTGTTGTTGTATCAACTTTATTTCTCCTGATGGAGGATTCAAGATCTTGAATAGATTCCTTGATTAAATACACGATATCTCTAGAAGTACCACACAGATCCACGAGCCTTAGTGATCCCTCAAGCAACTCGTTGATCCAATGTTCACCTTGTTCCTGAGAGAGTGCCTCTTGGAATGACGGCATCGCAATCAGATCATTAATTCCTTGATGCAAATCTGTGAGGCTAGCCAAATTTGCACATACAGAAGAGGCTGATGTCGAAGTGTCCTCAGAGGACTTTAACCTGCACAAATGCTCTTCAACAGATTGCATTATTGGATGAGTTTGAGATGGAAGACTGTTCGATCGAGAATGCAAATTAGCCATTTTTTCTATCTTTTTTTGTACAATAAGTGAGAAAGGCTATGAAGTGGTTGTAGACATCCTCTTGGTATGAGTTTTATATATAGAGGGAGCTGATGAAGACCAAAAAAGAAATATATTCGATGAATTTGCACAAGTTTCATGTCCCCAAATATTGAACAGTTGACAATAAAAAGCTCAATAATACAGATCTCAGCTACACTATAATTGTTGATATCTTGAAAACATGAGGAATCTTGACACCAATGTATACTGTTTAATCAAATGATCGTTATTAAGCCTATGCAAATATGTTTCCTGATAGTGAGACCTATGTATCAAAGATTAATTTTGCTAGGCTGGAGGTTTCATATCTTTAAACTATGCTTAATATACAAATGTGCACACGGTTCGAGTACATGTGTTTTGGTGTAGCCTAATAATACGCTTCTTGACCTAACGAATATATGAATCCATTCTTTTGTGTCAAATGCATTGAAACATGTGGATAATAATGTTTAAATTCGTTTGTCTTTCTCATCTTTATATCATATATATGAACTTTGTTTCATATGCATTATTAACAGTCTAAAGTCCAAATCCATCAAACAGATTGTTGCTCGTTTTTCGAGAAATGACTAATGAAGATGCTGAGATAAAGACAACAATAAAGTTCTGTAATCATATAAACTGGGACAAAGTATATATGGCTTGAAGTGGACTCGTAGAGTGCTACACAAATGAAGACATTGGAAGATGGCTTTTCTTTTGAGAGAGAGAAAATGATGACAAAATGTGTTTATATGTATTTTTTTCATCTTCAGTTGTTCCAAATTCAGGGAGCATAAGATTTTCAGATGATCACGATTATATTGTTTAGTACGGGTGCCTTATTTTCTTTCTTTCTTTTTATGTTTTTGCACTTGTTGTTGTTGTCATCGACTCATCGTCTTCTAGTAGACAAAATTTTTAAAAAAAGAAAAAAGAAAAAAAAAAAGGGGCAGTCTGAGATGTTCAGGACAAGTGCCAAGAACTGGTTATCATGAGGGCAGCCTCTTAGTGAATCTCATGAGCGTCGATTATCTGCCGGGGAGGGAGAGGGAGTGTTTCTTGGATTTGGGTGCCTTTTGATATACTTATCAATATGTGGATGGAGCTTCATGACATTGATGAGGATGAAGCTTTTTCTATCTTGGTCCAGCTTTCAGACAAGAATCTCCTAACCCTTGTCAAAGATGCAAGGTTACATTTCAAACTTGCTTTGAAATATAATGATTATTGATCTTTGATAAATAAGTTGATGGAATGTCTTTCCTTTTGCTGCAGGTCTGGAGAAAAATACAGCAGTTACTATGAGATATCAGTTTATCAGCATGATGTACTTCGAGATCTGGCCATACATCTGTGCAATCAGGGCAGTGTAAATCAACGGAGGAGATTAATTATGCCAAGAAGAGAAGCAGGGCTGCCAAAAGAGTGGGAGAGAAACATGGATAAGCCCTTCAATGCTCGAGTTATCTCGATTCATACAGGTGAAATGACTGAAAATGACTGGTTGCCAATGGACTGCCCCAAAACTGAAGTAGTGGTGCTTAATTTTTCATCTGCTGGATACTTCCTGCCTCCTTTCCTCGACAAGATGCCCAACCTTAGAGCCCTCATACTCATAAACTACAGCAACTCCACTTCCATCCTACACAACACCTCCGTTTTTAGCAGTTTGACCAATTTGAGAAGCCTCTGGTTCGAAAAGATCTCCCTCCCACTCTTACCCTACACCACAACACCCCTTAAAAACCTACACAAAGTGTCACTAATCTTATGCGATATTAGTAAAAGCGTTACGGTGGTAGACCTATTCCCCCGTCTCTCAGAGCTCACTATGGATCATTGCATCAACTTGACCGAGTTGCCTGCCAGCGTGTGCCAAATGCGCACGATTAAGAGCCTGAGTGTCACCAATTGTGACAGCCTCCAAGAACTGCCATCAGATTTGGGCAAACTTAATAATTTGGAGATATTAAGGTTGTCTGCTTGTCCGAATTTGAAGAGGCTTCCACCGGGAGTCGGGAGCCTGGTCCGGCTCAAGTACCTAGATGTTTCACAATGCGTGAACATGGCATGCTTGCCGGAGGGAATTGGTGGATGTGGGAGTTTGGAGAAGATTGATATGAGAGAGTGCCCACAGATGAGTTTGCCGGAGTCGGTGGGGAGGTTGATGTCTTTGAGGCGTGTTATCTGCGATGAGGAGGTCGCCTGGCTCTGGAAACACTTGGAGAAGGGTCGACCAGGTCTCTGTCATGTCCCTCAGGAGTGTTTTACTCTGGATTGGTTGGCTGAGTAGAGCTTAATTTTAGCTGTTTTTTGTCCAGATTTTGGTTGTAAATATGAATACTCTCATATATAGATATAGTCTGTAGTATTAAGTGTCATTTTTCGTTCATTCTAAGAGGTCTGGTATTTGATGTAGTGTATTGGAGAACTATAATGTATCAACTCATCAGAGTCTGGTTACAACAACAAAGATCTATAGGCCGATCTATCTCGGATAGAATATATCTGGTTATGAATACTCATTGATGGGCTTTCTCATTAACACATCATAAACATGGTGGTTTCTGAAATAGGGGTAGGTCAATAGCTAGTGGATCACAGAAAAAACGATGGGTTTAGAACTGGTCGTCGTTCTGTTTCAGGGAAATGTGTGCTAGTGTGTTTGAGTGCTCATGAGAAACATATTTGTTGAGCCCACTGACTTAAAAAAGCCAGAGGCGTTCCAAGGCACCAAACCTAAAAAACTGCCTAGGTACCAGGCGCCCAAACTAAAAAATAATTTATAAATAATAAAATAAATATTTCTGTGAATTTTTAAAGGTCTTTTATATTCTAGAAACGGGCATTTCATGAAATAGTTGTTCTAACTTAATGGTTTTAGGGTCTCAATGCATTCTACATAATAAATTACCTAAGAAAGTCAAAGAGTCCATTTTCCAGCCTTCTTTTCTCTCCATAAACTAAAAACCAATAGGCATAAATTTTTTCTATTAAATGAGGTACCACTTTCCAGCTTTCTCTCCTCTTCAAGCCTTCTCCCCTCTATAAATTTTAAAGGTCTTTTAATATTCTAGAAAGACTATTTAGTGAAATAGCTGTTATAACTTAATGGTTTTATGGTCTCAATGCACATAATAAATTACCTAAGGAATTTAAAGAGTCTCCATTTCCAGCCTTCTCCCCTCTCTATAAATGAGTTATCATTTTTCAGACTTCTCTCCACTCCAATAATTTTATACCCTTCCTTCCTCAATCTGTTCAAAATATTCATTTTCCAGCAAAGTGTCATCTAAAAAAGTACTTACTGAAAACTAAACTCTGGTTTCCTCAAGGGAAACAAAGAAAAGAGAAAAAAAAAACAGCACAAAATAAAAGGCGGCGCTTTTTAGCGCCTGGGGCTTCTCCAAAAGGCAACGAGGCGAGCGCCTAGGCCACGCCTTTGTCAAGGCCGCCTCGCCTTGCACCTTCCAGGCGCCAGACCCCTAAAATGCCTCGCCTAGCGCCTAGGAGCGCTTTTTTAGTCACTGGTTGAGCCCAGTTGTGTGCCTTTGGGGAAATTAGCCATCTATTCCTAATAAAATTGAACTCTGAATGTAGAATAAACTGCAGCTCTCTGCAGTTACATTAGCTGCTTGTTTTTGTGTAACAGCGTTGTAGATTCATCACAGGCCTTTGTGCATTGCCGGAATAATCTGCCACCTCCACTTTTGCTCTCTTTCACTCCATATTACTCAACTATATGACACACATGCACCGGGAAGTTGGTTGGATTGTCCATCAGTTGTTGTGCTTAGTTTCGTCTAAAGCTATGAGACCTGAGGGCTTTATTTTGAGAATTTACTTTAGTTGTTCTGAATAATGATGAGGCAATGCATGATGTGCAATTATTCACGTTATATGCACTTCATAAAAACTTTGTTACATTTGTGTTGACAAATTGACAACTCAAAAAATGTTTTTCCATAGGCATATTCAATTCACACATTAATTGTCTTGATTTACATAATAAGTTGGATGGGCAAACACTAATTCTACTAGATTAATTGCATTGGACTCTACTTCAATGTTCAACTTATTTTGCTTCTTTAACTAGAATGCAGGCTCCTCTGCCGTCTTTATTTTCATTTTCTTTTTGGAGTCTCCATTGCAATCTTGATTTCATTTTCTTTCAAGTTATGTAGATGTATCTACATGTATTTGAAGATTCTTGACGATGGAATCTCATGATATTGTGTGTACTTATATGCATATTCTTGATGATGGAAAACTCTACACGTTGCCCCTTAGTGCGTGCAATGCCAGAATAATCTGCAGCCTCCACCATCACTACTACTACCACCTTCGTTACGCCTCCTATTCCTACATTTCTCAACATGCACCGAAAGTTGATTGATTGTTCATGGTGTTGCTTAAAGGAGCTGTGTTGACATATTCCATCTGTGTTGTTGAGCAGAAGCAAAGGAGGGAGGGGTCCCTAACAAGCATACATACTACAACACAACTTTGAAATCTCTGGTAATGGCTTATAATGGGAGTTCTATGTAGATTACTTTGATTAATAAATGCTAGACAATAATCTTGTTTCTGCACAACTACTATATTTTTATATAAACCAAATTAATTTGAGCATATCCACTCTACTGCTATATTAATTTCATTTTCATTTTTCATATGTTATGTGTGTGTGTATAAGGTTTGTCCAGTGATGGATATTTGTTGAGCAGTTTTATTTGTTCTCATTTGACAATGTGATGCTATCTGAAATGCAGACCATGCTAAAAAGGAGAAGAAAGAAGAAGTTCTATTTGAGAATTTAGGCCTTCCCTTGGCAGCAAAACGGAGATTTACATCAAAGTCCCTGTAAAGATTGATTTGCAATCCAGATTCTGTATTGCAAAGTAAATGGAGATTTACAACCATGTCGTGAAACACGATTTTTAAATAGAGGATCGAATTAATTCCTTGGTACGTGAGAAATCTGTGATGGCACTGTTATAATCCAAACACTTGAGAGATTCATTCGGAAATTTTCTTGTTGAGTAAAGTGGCTGAAGCAAAATCAGGCTACATTTATTAAATTGCTAGAGGCTATCTAGTTTCTTACTGCAAAAAAGTCGTAGATATGTAACATATGGCATTTACAGAAGTTTATTGTAGCCAAAGAGGGTAATGGCTGAGAAGATTTAGAAGAGAAACTCTAGTTCTGACTAAACATCTAAATAATTTCTGATTGCTTCAATGCGTTTTTTACGGTCATGTTGTCCATGCTTTTCCGTGACTTGTGGATGTTCAACAAGCACAGATCGTTAGCAGAACTCTCTTCTGTCTCAGAACGTACACGGCTAGAATGACCGACTTCTAAGTCTTGATGTTTCAGTTTCTCCAGACAAGAGATGAAGCAATTATGTTTCTTTCAGCATTGTCCCGATGGCCTTAAGATCGCAATCTCGTTGTAACGCTTAGGTTGAAGCTCAAGCATTTATTCACCATCTTCTTAATCTTCTTTCTTGCTCCACATAAGCATTCATATTCTTCAACTTTCCTTCTCCTGATGGACGATTCCAGATATTGAACTGATTCCTTGGTTAGATACACGATATCTCCACAAAGATCCACAAGCCTGAGAGACCCCTCGAGCAACTCGTCGATCCAATTTTCACCTTGTTCATTAGAGAGTGCCTGTTGGAATGAAGGCATCTGGATCAGGTTATTGATCCCTTCATGCTGATGTTGAAGCGCATTCGGAGGACTTTAACCTGCACAGGTGATCTTCA
>JAUEKW010140647.1:0-10935 GCA_032274785.1 Ajuga reptans
AATTTTATATCTTCTATTATATTTTAATTTAATATATTATTACATTATAAATATTTTATATCGTGCATCGCACGATGTGATATTCTAGTATTGATTAGAAAAGGTTACGTATGAGAGAGGGACTCCATTTTAGTTATTTCCCTATCAAGGGGACATGTATGATGTTATTCATTGAAAGTGAAACCTTGTACTTGACTTGTTGACTTAGTGTTAAAATTAGGTCAATCTTTATCTATTTTTAGAATTTTGGTGACCAAAACGTAGTCACACAATGTGACGACCGTGTGATGAAAAAAAATATTACTTTTTGTAACTAAAGTATCACTTTAATTTGTAAAAGTATTTTTTTTTTGACAAAAAAAGTATAAATTTTTGTACCGAAAGTATTACCTTTAGCAGGGACAGAACCAGGGGGCCGGGGGGCAGTCGCCCTCCTCAAATTTTATTTTTTTATAGAGAGTACTGTAAGAGTATACATATATACTGTGTAATAGTTAAAAAAAAATGAATTTCACCCCCCAGAAAATTTAAAATCCCGCCCCCTCCTCCAACTTGTAATCCCGCCCCCCAAGCTAAAATTCCTGATTTCGTCCCTGACGTTTAGTGCATCATTTTTTAAAGTATCCATTTTTAGGCAAAAATATCACTTTTATATGTAAAAATATCATATTTTCCCGTAAAAGTACGTTCTACCACACCCCATTACACCACAGTAAGACTGTCACACACAAGAGTCACTACATTCCATTTTGGTGGTCATATTAATGCATCCAATCTTAAATATTGGTCATTCACTTACATCTCGTGGTTTATCTCGTACTATCTTCGTTTTCTCAGATGTAGTTTTAATTTAGGATAGAACAATTAAGGGGTAAGAATTGAATGGACAAATAAATTATCATTTAAATTTCTTTTTTTCCCTCAAATCCTTTGGGGAAAATGTGGAGAAAAAACTAAAAAAAGATAACTATTTATAAACAAATCACAAAATTTAAAATTGTATCTAAAAAACGGAGGTAGTAGTAAATATAACGAACTGGAGATCTGGGTTGCTATTTCAATCTTAAGACAGAAACTTGCGTGAGATCGTCACACGGTGTGGCGGCCGTGTGCCGGCAAAAAGTATCACTTTTTTGTAGTAAAAGTATCAATATTATTAAATAAAAGTATCACTTTTTTTAGACAAAAAAAATATCACTTTTGTACCGAAAGTATTACATTTATTTGCAAAAGTATAAGTATTTATAAAGTATCACCTTTTTGGGCAAAAGTATTACTGTTTTGGGCAAAAATATCATTTTTTTTCTATAAAAGTGTATTCCATCACATACTGTTACACCGTGTGACCGCCACACGCAAGACTCACTCTAAACTTAATTAGATGTATATGTATGCATATATAATGTGAAGTCAATGTATGGGATTTATTGAAAATTAGCAAATAATTTTGGATTTTCATTTATTTTCAGCTCCTTTTTTATTA
This sequence comes from Ajuga reptans, assembly GCA_032274785.1. NCBI lineage: Eukaryota > Viridiplantae > Streptophyta > Magnoliopsida > Lamiales > Lamiaceae > Ajuga > Ajuga reptans. Next base: position 1,484 of record JAUEKW010140647.1, read on the forward strand.
TTATGCTATGGAACATTTTTTTAGGAGACTTTTAGCCACTGTTTACAGGTATGTCAAGGATGGTCTTGTCATTTTCTGTAGTGTCATGACCAAGTCAATTTATAATATTGTTTACATTTATTTGTTCTTTTTTAAAATCTGTCTAATATTGATCAGACATCTTTTTTTCAATCCGTTGTAGAAATCCGTCTTTTTCTTACGCAGAAGCAGAAAGTGTGGAAGGACAAATATACGCATTACAATCATAGTCTACTGACTATTCGTCTCCAAGATCACTAGTCTAATCTAGGATGGGAAACAAGAACCCCAATTTAAAGAGGAGGCGATCGAGATACAAGAGGGTATAGAAGCCCTATCAATGAAATAAAAACAACACAAATCGAATAAATTACAAAGCAGATTGATGTATTCAGCTATTGTAGCAATGTTTGCTTCAAAAGGTCAACGAAAAGTAATTTTCGTTGCAATATCCTTGTCATCAATCCCCAAGTACAATCTTTTTCACGTATCGGTATTCAGCTGGGCTGATAAGTTGTTGCAAGAGAGCTCATCGGACGACTTTGTTGGGAGATAATATGCATGTATTCTTGCCATTCTGCCAAAGCCAAAGCCAAAGCCAAATCAACAATTAATCTCCTTTTCAGCAACCTGTTTTTTTTTAAAAAAATCTACGAATTTCTAGATTTCCAAAGCCACTAAAGATTACACAAATTTAATCACAAACAACCTGTCGACGAGACAATTTATCTTTACTTCCCACCTGACTAATGGGATTGCCATCACCAATCTGAAATATACCCCCTTTCTTAATGACGTAACGAGCCTTCATCCAGCACTGCCAAAGCCCTGTGGAAAATATTTGGCTTTAAGAAGCCTGCTCATCAAAAGGTTAGAAGTAGATGTGGTAATTCGAGCGGTTCGATTCGATCCAGCTACTGGATTAATATTACATGTTAGGCTTATCCAAAATTTTATAGGGCCAAAAAATAAAAACTATTAAACTTAATTCACCCATCTTAAATATACTAATAATTTTGGACCGACTCGTGATTTATCGGGCTTTTGATCCATCGAATTAAGCCTATAAAATTTGATGGTAGTTTGAACCTAAATTTTTATAACTCAACCCATTTAAATATCTGGCAGATTGGACCATCCTATCGGGCCGAGCTATTTTTCTAGCTCTATTTAAGGACCTCGTGCTAATATCCGGATGAAAATATCTGTTTCAAAATATATATTTCCTTTTTTGTTCTACGGAATGGAATACATATTTTGAAATAGATAATTTGATCCAACTAATACCAGTAAAGATTTATTCTTTCCACTTCCAGTGCGCTGTAATCGTTTTCAAAACCCTCCCCGACGATAATTTATTTCAATTTTGACCGGCCGGTCGTTCGAGCTCGCCCCTTTGTCCCCCAATCCACCAATCATATAAGATTACAAACAATTTGTGTCTCAATTGAATTTGTGAAATCTCAATTGCTTACTGTAATTGTCCAGTCAAAGTTTGGGGATGGCGATTCTGTATGGGATGGTGGCGCGTGGTACAACTGTGCTGGCGGAGTTCAGCGCTGTAACGGGAAACACCGGCGCGGTGGTGCGTCGGATACTCGAGAAGCTTAGCGAGGCTGATCCGGCTGAGTCGAGGCTCTGCTTCTCTCAGGATCGCTACATCTTCCACATCCTCCGTTCTGATGGCCTTACCTTCCTCTGTATGGCTAACGACACCTTCGGAAGTAAGTCTCTATTTGGAATGGATGTTCAATTCTAATGGTTTAAGGTTTAATGCGTTGCTTACCCTGCTTGAGTGTGAATTAGGTTACAGTATTGATCTAAGGGTATTGATTGTTGTTTTTAATTTAGATTTACTTGTCGGGAGAATATCAGAAAATTATTTTGTGAGATTCTGCTTCATTTGGATTTCGTGTATAACATAATCGGTTATTTTTACTTCTTTGATCTAGGAAGGATACCGTTCTCATATTTGGAGGATATTCAAATGAGATTTATGAAGAATTATGGGAGGGTGGCTCCTTATGCACCTGCTTATGCTATGAATGATGAATTCTCAAGAGTTCTGCACCAGCAAATGGAGTTCTTCTCCAGTAATCCTAGTGCAGATACACTCAACCGCGTCAGAGGAGAAGTTAGTGAGGCAAGTAACCGTCGACATCTTCTCTTCGTTATCGTATTCATCTTCTATGACAATGGAATTGTGCGACTATCTTTTGGTGTTCTGTTATTGAAATGCAATGTCAATGAGGCGGTTGTGTGCTTTGAGTATCTTGAAAACAATATCATGCTCTTCTGACTTAGCATAAACCAGCTCTTCCACTGATGATTGAATTTTCTTGCTTCTTGAGTTTGTCCTCGTTTCACATAATATGTGTTTAATATGTGTTTTTTTACAGTGCGCTTATGAATAAGCGCGGAGAAAAATGCATTTTGCTATTCTGATAAATTTTGGTTTTGGGTCAATTGAAATGGATAGTTCCTTCTTTGCCACAAAGAGATGTACTTTCATGTGCTATATGTAGAAACCTAGTTAATCAGCAACTGCACAGTTGTTTTGTTTACACAGGGTAGAAATATTTCTTCTGAGTTATTATCTGGAAATTCTTCACCGAATAACAGTATAACTGTGTTATTTTTTTTTTCATCCAGATATGATATTCATTCATCCCTTCAATTCAATTAAGTACTTTATGACAACTAAGGTTTAGTTAGGCAGAGCACAGTTCTACTGGAGAACAAACCAGTTAGTAGGTGTAATTCAGAAGTAGGAAAAACTTAGACTCTAAAATTCTTTGATTTACAGACAGAACACTAGACCACACTATGTCTGACAGTCTGAGCTCTTTGAAACCGTACAACTGGACATAATGTTGAAATAGAGATGTCTAAGCTATTTTATCAATAGAAAGTTATTTTTTGGTTATCGTACTATACGTGATCAATAGCTCATGATCTTGGAATTATATATAACTCCAGAGAGGTTCTATTATACTATGTCTAATCAATCATCGTCAATATGTCAATCCTCCTATTCTTTATTATTGCACTTCTTAGGAGCATGACGCCTGTATTACCAGGTACGCACAATAATGGTGGATAACATTGACAAGATACTAGAGAGAGGCGACAAGATTGAGCTTCTTGTTGACAAAACATCAACCATGCAAGATAGTGCATTCCACTTCAGAAAACAATCGAAGCGGCTCCGTCGAGCTCTATGGATGAAGAATGCCAAGCTATTGTGAGTATTTGTTTGTTTATCATGTCAAGTTTATATCTGAGAAAACAAAAAACTTTTTATTTCTATTTGTTTTTGTTAGTTTCATCCTAAGTAGATAGAGACAGGCTTTTGGGAATGTTTAAACACTATTAAGACTATATCTTACAACTATATATTTTACGTTGGGCTCGTTAGGGAAATTTGCATAAAGCATCTGCACTATTTTGAATATTTTTTTTTTCTTTTACCTTCTCTACGTATTTGTGTATGCTTAGTTTGACAAATCTGGTGCATCTTATTGTGTGTTTTGGCCTACATAGAATTATCTCGATCTTGTACCACAGAGGATACTCTTATTCCTGCAGACCCTTTTGGACTATTAATTTCAGTTACCTTTTATTAACTCCTAAACAAAATGCAAATTCCGCAATAAAGTCAACATAGACATGGATTACTTAATTTTATGTCCAATTATCATAAGTGGAATTTCTACTATCTAGCTAAAGTTTTCATCCCAAATTTGTTTGTGTTGTTTTTCTGCTGTGAAAATATTGTGTAAATCTCGTTTTTATTGTGAAAGGAGTTGTTTTCTCCGCTATGGTATTACATGTGAACATTTTCCAAAATACTCCCTCCGTCCTATAAAAAGAGTCCTTTTCACAGAGAAGCAACTTTTTAATTTTGGTGACTTTCATGAAGTTGAAACCTTAAGAATATAAAATTATCGTTTATAAAGCTTCTCTTATTTTTTGATTTGACTTATTCAACCATATGTAACTTATTTGTGAAATTTTAAGATTTTAAATTTTTTATTTTAACTAATAAAATGAGACATTGACTTTTGAAACATGACTTTTTTATGGGATAGTAGATGATTTTGAAATAGGAATTTTCTATGGGACGGGAGTATGAAGTAATGTGGGGTTGGTCATTCAACTCATTGATTCATAGCTGTTGAACTCTTCCTTATTTATACTTCACAGGGCCATGCTGACGTGTCTGATTGTTCTACTACTCTATTTCATAATTGCGGCTGCATGCGGGGGCATCTCCTTACCTTCTTGTCGATCAAAATAAATTATTGTGGTATGCTTCAGCTGATCCTGTTGATGTATCAAAGTGTTGTTCCTCCAAAGGTATCAGGTGCCCTATTGTTGCTTCTTTCAAGTTTTAATGGAAATATGTTACTGCCAGATTATTTTACTAAATTACCCTCTTGTGGTTGTAAAGTAGTGTGATGAAAAGCATGGCGACAACTAGTATACCCCTGTTGTTTTTCTCTTTATCTTTATGTGGTCTCATATGAACTGATGGGAGGTCTCCCTTTGTAAAGCAGAATCTTTTTCGATTAGTGAAACTGCGAAAGCACGAATGTAATAAAGGCTTGCTTGTTTGTAAATATGATTGGCATATGGTGGGGCTGTTTTTTCTTCGAATTAGCTAAAGCAGAGTTTCTGAATTGAATCAGCTATTGCAGTTGTAAGAATGTGAACCGTTATACTCTCGTTTTTCAGTCTTGTAGATATTATATCCAGTAGATTTCAATCTATGCAGTATCTACCATGCATTTGAAATGCTTGTGGGTGCGTGTGCGCGCGTGCGAAAATGGACGGTTTGGTAGATTCTACACTTGGTGGAATAAAATTGGTATGTTATCCACCACTCATTTACACATAATTACACACATGTTGCTATGAGTAAGATATGTGGTGTAAAACACAAGAAGTGTATTACACGGGACGTAGGCAATAGTCACCAGAGTTAGGCATGTTCTCATGATTAGAGCATTTGATTGGCATACTTGTCGATTTAATTTTGTTTCAAGATTAATTACTTATTATTGTTTAGTAGGGGTAGTGGATCAGTAATTTAGAGGGTGTTTGGCTATGCTTATGTCAAACATCTTATAAGTTGTTTCAAGAGCTTATAAGTTGATGAAGTGTTTGAATAGAAGCTTGCAATTTAATGGAGTAATTTAGCTATGAATTTGGTGACTACTTTGAAAGCCATTATCAAACACACATTTTGATCAGTGTGGGAGTGTGTATTGTGTGTGGCGTGTCTGAAGTGTGTGGGAAGTGTGTGATTGTGTGAGGTGGTGTGTGTGAAGTGTGTAGTATGTGAAATTTGAGTGTAATTTATAAGATCTTAAATAATATGGACTAGACGAACTCTTTTTTTTTTCTTTTGGAGCTTATAAGCTCTAAGAGCTTACTTTTATATTTTATAGGTTGTATAACATCTTATTTTGTCACAAGTATTTCAAGAGCTTATAAACTCTCAAATATCTTATAAGATGTTTTGAGGAGTATATAAGTTTTCAAACATCTTATAAAGATGTTAGAGGAGCTTATAAACTTAGCAAAACAACCTTACGAAAAAAGTCCAACTCAAAACATTATGAACAGAATTATTTGGGTTTTTTTTCTTTTTTCCTTGTTTTGTTTTTTTCGTTGGGTGGGGTTGGTAAAAAAGACAACCCAAACGCTTTAACATTTTGTTTAAATGCATGTCCTATGTAAAGATTTATTTTATTCTTTATATGCTGTCGAGAAAGACAATAATTTTGTTTCGGAGAAAGTAATGTACAGTGAAGATTCGTAGATGAAATTGAACTTCATGAAATGTATTTTCCTATCTTTACTTTTACATTAAATAGTACTATGAACAGTGATGGATTAAGAGCGTGGGGCGGACGTAAAGACATCTAGTTTTATCTAGTAATTTTTATTTATACATCTAATCTCGACCCTTGAATATAAATTTTATTTTAATATTCTATAATATAGTTAAGGCTATGTTTGTTCTAGAATAGCCCTATCGAATGTGAGATGGGGTCATCCGTACATTCGAGTTGAGTTGGACGGAGATGGACTTGATACATCTTACCTCCATCCCATTAATAAACCCTTAAATCAATCTCTCAATTTAATAACAATAAATCTTTTGATTTGACTGCTACAGTGCTCATCCAACCCTACCCATCCATACACACACCCTTTTCTAGATGGAGTGGGACTCCAACGTCCATTGGACGTAGCCATCCGAATGTACCAAATCCTGCTACATCCTAGCACAAGCATAGCCTAAAAGAATTTCACCCCTTGATCAAAACTGATCAATCCCAACTCAAAAGCAATTAAAATTTTACGGGCACATTTAAAAACGGCCGTCCCACAATCCTCTGTTCAATAATTACGACTTTGCCCCTGACATATAACTTTTTAAGGATTTCTCTTTCACAATCTTTTTTTTTTTTCACAATCATGGAGTCAAATTTAGAAATTCTAATTAAGATTCTTTTTCACAATCTGGTTGCTATAAACGCCAAATTTTAAGGTCAACAGCATCAGTTTCATCTATTTTCACGTCATTGTTTAGATTCCCTTTTGCCATTTAAAGATCCCATTTTGGTCTCACTCTCTCTCTCTCTCTCTCTTTCTCTCTCATGGCGTCTCTTCTCCGGCTATCTCCACCCCCCCTGCTTTCAACTTCAAGGCCATGTTTTTCATTTCCAGCCAAGACTCCATTTTTCAATCCAATCCCACCAAAAAAAGATCATCAAACACTTCAAAGCAGCAAATTTGACACCTTTCTTGATTTGGAACCCAAGTCAAAACCGGAGTCTCTATCTTTCGATCTCCCTTGGTTCAACCGAGCCGACCGGCCCCAGTTCGACGTCATCGTCATCGGGGCCGGTCCAGCTGGTCTCCGCCTCGCCTCGCAGCTCTCCGGGCGAGGGATCAAGGTATGCTGCCTTGATCCTTCTCCTCTTTCTAGCTGGCCCAACAACTACGGCGTATGGGTTGATGAATTTGAGAGTTTAGGCCTTGATGATTGCTTGGACAAGACATGGCCAATGGCTTGTGTCTATGTTAATGATAAAAAAACCCGGTACTTGGACCGGGCTTATGGTCGAGTGAACCGGAGAGATTTGAAGCTGAAGTTGTTATCTGGTTGTGCTGCAAATGGTGTGAAGTTTCATAAAGCTAAAGCTTGGAAAGTTGAGCATGAGGAGTTTGAATCCTCTGTTTCATGTGATGATGGTACCGTATTGAACTCCTGTCTGGTCGTCGACGCGAGTGGTTTTACGAGCAGTTTCGTAGAGTATGATAAGCCAAGAAACAGCGGCTATCAAATTGCTCATGGCATTTTAGCTGAAGTTGAAAATCATCCCTATGATCTTGACAAGATGGTTCTCATGGATTGGAGGGATTCCCACCTAGGAAACGAGCCGTATCTACGCGCAAGCAATTCGAAACACCCGACTTTCTTATACGCGATGCCTTTTGATTCGAACTTGATCTTTCTCGAAGAGACTTCTCTCGTTAGTAGGCCAAAGTTGTCATACACAGAAGTGAAGAAGAGGATGGTAGCAAGGTTGAGGGGATTAGGTATAAGGGTAAAATCGGTAATCGAGGACGAGAAATGCTTGATTCCAATGGGAGGTCCTCTTCCTAGGATCCCCCAACGCGTGATGGCGATTGGGGGCAATTCGGGGATTGTGCATCCCTCCACCGGCTACACCGTGGCTCAAACCATGGCACTGGCGCCCGTGCTTGCTGACACGGTCGCCGAGTGCCTTGGCTCGACCAGGATGATCCGCGGGAGTTCGCTTTATTACCGGGCTTGGAATGGGTTGTGGCCGGTGGAGAGGCGATGCAGTAGGGAGTTCCATAATTTCGGGATGGAGACATTGTTGAAGCTCGATTTGGAGGGTACGAGGAGGTTTTTCGACGCTTTTTTCGAGCTTAATCCGCATTATTGGCAGGGTTTTTTGTCATCAAGATTGTCCCTTGGAGAGCTTCTTATGCTGGGGTTGTCACTCTTTGGGAAGGCCTCAAACCCTTCTAGAGTGGATATGCTCACAAAGTGCCCTTTGCCTTTGGTTAAAATGGTGGGTAATTTGGCACTTGAAGCCATTTGATAGTTAATCTTGTAAATGTATTTTGGGCTTTGCTTTGGGATTCATACAGAAAAATCTTAGGCCACGTTTTGTTTTGTTTTGTTTTCAAAACACAATTTTCATTTTCTTACTATGCTTTTTTATTTTTGTAATTTTAGGATCTGTGAAATGTTCATAATATTTATCTTTTTAGCTTTTTTTTTTTTTTTGTTGCTTTTATGCTGATATTACTCCTATATAATTAAAAATAGATTTAATATAAAGGAAGGAGTTGAGAAAATTTAGAGAGAAAAACTACTTGAGGACTTATTTGTCCATATCACCCACCTACTCCTTAATTTTCTTATCACGAGTTTAAACTTCAACTAAAAGAACATATGTAGTACATGTATTTTTCCATATCAATCGTTACATTTAAATCAAATATATAAAACAAGCCCCACAACTATGAATTTATATAATATAATAAATTTCGATCATCAATTATTTAATGGACCCATCGCTAAATGCTATTCTAATAAAATATTAAATTTTAACACTATAATATTAAAATAGTAGGACTCATCACTATCATTTTATCTAATATAAGGACCCACTACTTACAACATCTTAATTTATACACAAAAATCAATATAATTTTATGTTTTATGCTAAAAAAAGAAAAGTAGAAATAGGGAATGAAGGTTGGAAGTAAAACCAAACATGGCATAATTAGCCTTCTAGTGTAAAACAAGAAAGATTTTTAGTTTACACTTTGATCTATTCAGTGTCTCCATTCAAGGGGGAAAATGTTTGGATTGTGAATTACATTACTGTTCTACGCAATTTGATTCGTTTGGAAAACATATATAATTTTCAGTTTTAAACTATTCTACACATGAAAACATGCTTGTCTTTTCATGCATTTCAATTATTACATTTAGATTGAATATATAAAATGGGTCCACAACTATCGATTATCAAGGGACTCATCACTGACATACTATTCTAATAAAATTTTAAATTTTAACCACAATATTCGAAAAATAAATCCTATCACTATCAAGTAATCTAATATAATATAATGAAATTCAATCATCATTATTTAATTAGACCCATTACTTACAAATTTACTTTATACGTGCTCAAAACTAATACAACGTCGTTTTTTGCACGAATTAAAAAATGAAAATTGGGAGTGGAGGGTGAATTAAAACCAATTAGCCTGACCTAAGTTTTTTTTTTTTCCTGTAAGGCTCCGTTTACTTTGACAAATAGAGATAAGTTAATTATCTAAACTAGTGAGATAACTTCATAGGATAGGAT
>JAUEKW010140658.1:0-10935 GCA_032274785.1 Ajuga reptans
TAAAATACTAGCACAATTTCGTCTCTATACGCCTATCATGCTCTTCTATGTGTTATAAATATTTTTTTTAAATTCGACTCATGATAGGCACATCATCGCCAATCAACCCTTTTTTTAGATCTTAGTTCATCATTCAACACGCTAATTCCGGGTTTGACTCAACTAAAAAAAATTCAACTAAAAAGACTCAACAAAAAAAAGACTCAACAAACACACAACAGACGCAACTAAATCAATTTGCTAAAATATCCTAATCTACCCAACACAATGCACTGACTCACAATTAAACGCATTAAAGTCAACAAAGTAGAAAAAAAATGATAAGAAAATGAAGATCAAGCTGCCAAGACGTCCCACTCATACTCCCTCCCCCAAACTTGGTCGAAGACTAATATTTGTGGGAAAGAAGTGGTACGCCTTGGTGGTACTCACAGTCATCATTGCGGCGGTGGAGGTGGCGGTGGTGCATACTGCTGCATAAAATTCTGCATTGTCTCCCACTGTACTTGTTGCTGCTCCATCCATACCTGCTGCTGAGCTTGTATCACCGCTTGTGTGTTCATGATAGTGTCAAAAAGAGCATCATATAACTGGAAGTGTTCATCGTATGTCGTGAAATGCTGATCATATGTCTGAAACTGTGTATCATAAGCCTGAAATCGCTCATCATAGGCCTGGAACCGCTCATCATATAACTGAACCTTATTTGAGAAATCTTCAATCATATTCTCAATCTGTGTGTTGGTCTAAGCTTGGTGGTCCTCAAAGGCTGCTGAGGAGCTTCCCTGCCGTGTTGTTCCTTATCTGGCTCATCGTCCTCCTCTCCTTGATCCTTCTGCGACATCTGCTCCGCCCCTTAATTCGGGTGTACCTACTGCTTCCACAATATAAGAAGCTTGAAATTCTCTAACCTCTCGATCAGTTGGTTGTCTAGTTACTTCGAGATAGGCTGGAGTATACATAGTCCAATTAGTCCGATCCTTAAGTCCATCAACGGTGGTGGGGGTTAGGTCACGCAGGGCTATAAATCTGCCCCGGTTCTGTAATATCTCCCAAGCTATCGATGCCGTGCTCCATTGAATTACCTTCATGACATGCAAATCATTTAGGGTCAGCTTGTTCGATCCTTCCACCATGTCTTCTTCATCCAAAGGAATGCCCAGTGACAGGGCAATTGGAGTGATTAAACCCCCCAATCGTGATCTCACCTGTTTGTTTGCTAACTACCCGCTCAAACTGGTCCATTATCAATGCACCTATGTCTACTATATGCCCTGCCACCATGCACTATAGTAGGAAAATCTCATTTTTGTTGCATGATCTGGGCTCAGGTCGGGTGAAGATGATGAGGGCCATCAATCGATGAATATACTGGAAAATTAGATTTCTGATCCATGATGCTTTGTTCCGTGCTGATGCACTCCTCATTGGCTCTACAAGCCCCGGTACTGACACCATCTGATTCCAGAACACCTCTTCATTATATGTCTCCGGATAGGTGTAATCGCCAGTGTTTGGAAGCTTATATATGTCATTGAGTTGGGCTCTTGTGAGCTTATACGTCTTGTTACCCAACAGAAAAGACATACTTGCGGTCTTCTTATTTTTACTTGATACGGGGTGAAGTTCCAGTGCGCTCAGAAATTCCAGGGTGATGGATCTGTATGTACTCCAACGACCTCTCATTAAGGTGCCCCATCCAATGCGCTCTATTAATCGCCAGATATCCGTGGCAATTTTCAACACACTTTCGGTCTGTGGATCCGAGAATCGTGTGAGTGTCATCTTTCTATTGCAAATCTTTGCCCACCTATCTTGTTGTTCTGTAGTAGTTAGTCGGATTTTGTAAAACAGATAGTTCGATGGCCCAAAGGTGGATTGGGCCGATGATCTTATATTTCTTCTACATTTGTTATCAACTATAGTTGCAAATGTTCTGATTTTGTTTTGTATATGTGGAGTGTTGCTTGAATCTGTTGATCGATTCAAGTTTTTGTTCATTCTGAATGTAGTAGTGGCTTGGTTTTGCTTTGTTAGTGACACTTTCTACCGATGCTTAATGGTCTAGGTACTTTTGCTGCTTGAGCTATCTTATGGGTAGTGACATAGTATATTGGATGTGTCATACATGATACATCTAATAAATCAATTCTCAACGTTATCTCGATTTCTAATAGTGCGCCACATGTTGTACGTACCATAGAGATAAGGCACTACCACATGGAAACATAGAATATCCCAAGAGATTTATTCACTGTTATGTCATATGGATGAATTGAGTTTAAACAGATGAACTGATCGCGGATGGTTTTATGCAATTCTTTCTTCATATAAGGTTATGATATAACATGTAGTTTGCTTAATTGATATTTATTGCATATTTTACATCTAGATTTTAGTAATGTGGCTGCGGATTTGTAAGTATAGTTTAAAGTGTATCTTACTTTGTTGCTTTTGGATCAAAGCTTGTGGTTTTGTAAATGCTGTTCTACGTGTAATTGGGATTTGCTTATAGTAGGTTTCGCATTGCAAAGTGGATCTGTTGGGAATTGTGTATAAATAGGAAAGAAAGTGAGATTCTTGATGTGATCTGGTGGATGATACTTCTGGCTTTCCCATCAAATTTGATACGGATCTCAATCATTGCTTAATTTGCAATTGTGCTATCTCGCTCATTCTCATGTATATTAGTACAGAAAGTTCTTTCTATAACTAGAAAATAATTTTATGCTACTCTTTACTTTTTTCTCTACTAATTTTTGAGTAATAAATGCCTCAGGGCCTGTGATGGCGAACAAGTTTAGTGCTGGGGACAGTAGGACCAGGAGCTCTTTGTCAATTTTTATAGTAGCTGGTCTGTGCTGTTTCTTCTACTTATTGGGAGCATGGCAGAGAAGTGGATTCGGAAAAGGTGACAGCATCGCCTTAGAGATGACCAAGAGTGGAGAGAACTGCAACATCCTTCCGAACCTCAACTTTGAAACCCATCATGGTGGTGAAGCTGGGGTAATCGACGATTTTGACTCTAAAATGACAGTGTTTAAGCCATGTCCTCCTAAGTACACTGATTACACGCCCTGCCAAGACCAAAGACGTGCAATGACTTTCCCCAGGGAAAACATGTTCTACCGTGAGAGACATTGCCCTTCTCAAAGAGAAAAGCTGCATTGCCTTATCCCAGCTCCTGAAGGATATGTAAGCCCATTTCCATGGCCAAAGAGTCGCGATTATGTTCCTTATGCCAATGCTCCATATAAAAGCTTGACAGTTGAGAAGGCTATTCAGAACTGGATCCAGTACGAGGGTAATGTGTTTAGGTTCCCTGGTGGCGGAACACAATTTCCTCAGGGGGCTGATAAATACATTGATCAGCTGGCTTCAGTTATACCGATTGCAAATGGAACAGTTAGGACGGCTTTGGATACTGGTTGTGGGGTATGTTGATGCTAGACGTGTTTCTCTAGTGACTTCTGCAATTCTCTGTGTATTTTTCGTCTGAATATTGTTGTTTATCTTGTTGCAAATCTGTTCTTATCATATGTTACTCTTTAGGTTGCTAGTTGGGGTGCATATCTCTGGAAAAGAAATGTTGTAGCAATGTCCTTTGCACCAAGAGACTCACATGAAGCCCAGGTTCAATTTGCTCTTGAAAGGGGTGTGCCTGCTGTCATTGGTGTTCTTGGAACAATAAAAATGCCGTATCCATCTAGCGCTTTTGACATGGCTCATTGCTCTCGTTGTCTCATTCCTTGGGGGATCAATGGTAAGACTGAATTTTGTTTACTTCATTGCACAATCAATAGATGCTAATTGCTGAATAGTGTTGACAGCATTCCAGGACGTGATGTGATTATTAGACCTCCTATTGAAACGGTTCTGTATCATTTTGATTTGGTTCTCTCTTTGCAGATGGACTTTACATGAAGGAAGTTGATCGTGTGCTTAGGCCCGGTGGCTATTGGGTGCTTTCAGGCCCTCCCATCAATTGGAAAACTAATTATAAGGCATGGCAGCGTCCGATGGAAGATCTCCAGGAAGAACAAAGAAAAATTGAAGATGTTGCTAAGCTTCTTTGCTGGGAAAAGAAGTCTGAGAAAGGTGAAATTGCAGTATGGCAGAAGTCAATGGATACTGATTCTTGTCGTGCTGCACAAGAAAATTCTGGTGCTACATTCTGTAAATCTGAAGACGCTGATAATGTCTGGTATGAATCACTCATTCTGCAAGTACATAGTAGATAATCGTGTTGTGTGCCACATTTGCTTCTACCGAAGCTTAAATTTAAATTATTTCAATGTTCCTCCAATTTCAGGTACAAGAAAATGGAGCAGTGTATTACTCGGAATAACAATGATGAAAATCCTGGGGATCTGAAACCATTCCCTGAGAGGCTTTATGCTGTTCCACCCAGAATTGGTAGTGGCTCAATCGATGGAGTTTCTGTTGAGGCATACAATGAGGACAATAAGCAATGGAAGAAGCATGTAAATGCCTATAGAAAGATTAACAAACTTATTGACACTGGAAGGTATCGTAACATTATGGATATGAATGCTGGACTCGGAGGTTTTGCAGCTGCCCTTCAGTCTCCCAAATTCTGGGTTATGAATGTTGTACCCACTATTGCTCAGAAGAACACCTTGGGTGTTATATATGAACGAGGATTGATTGGCATCTATCATGACTGGTACGCACTTTGATTATTATTGTTTTTTTTTTTTTTGTATATTATTATGAATTATTGGGAAGTCAGTTCGTGATAAGCTGTTCGATTAACTGGTTTTCATGTTGATTTGCATATTTTCTTCAGGTGTGAAGCTTTCTCCACATATCCAAGGACGTATGACCTCATCCATGCTAACGGTGTTTTTAGCTTGTACAAGGACAAGTAAGCATCCGTTTTGCCTTGATATTCTGGCGTTACGTCTAAAAAGTTTTTTTATATTTTACTATTATAATGATGCTTATTTACTCCCTCTGTCACAATAAAAAAACATCATTATTGAAACAAGCAACAAGATACTGGAAATTAAATTAAACAAACAAGTAACTGGAGCATAACTGTTATTTTAGTGACTCATAAAATGTTGTACCTTCAATTATTTGATCCAAGATTCTTAGTTGTACTTTGGATAAATATGACTCTTTTTGGGACGAGGGATGAAGCGAGTATGTTTTGTCCCAACTTCTTTTTGTTTTGGTTGAATGAACTATGGGTGCGAGTTTAGGGCCTTTTTATGTTTTCTTATTCTAAAGGAGTAATGAACATCAAATTGTTTAATCGTGGAACTCACAATAATTCGTTTATTTGCGTGTCATTTCTTGGCTGGTCTCGACTCAGGTGTGATTTCGAAGACATTTTGATAGAGATGGATAGGATTCTTCGTCCAGAGGGCGCAGTTATATTCCGTGATGAAGTTGATGTACTAGTGAAGGTGAAGAAGATAATCGGAGGTATGAGATGGGACTCTAAGATGATGGATCACGAAGATGGCCCCCTCGTACCTGAGAAAATACTTGTTGCAGTTAAGCAGTATTGGGTGGGCAACTCGACTTCTGCACAGTGAAAGCGCAGCCCGTTTTAAATGACCGAAGGGGATGGCGTCGTTTCAGTCGGCAATTCTTTGATTTCTTGATACAGATAGAAAATGCACTGTTGATTTCGCCATGAGGGATTTGGAATGGGTGAGAATGCACATAGTATTTTAACTTGTGGTCGTTCTGTAGGGGTTATAGGTTGTGAACTGTACTTTGTTGTAAAACAGATGTTTATTTATTGATCCGATTTGAATATCTGTAATGAAAAAAGGGAAGTATTCGCTAATTCTGCTTGGTGTAAAATTACTACTTTAGTATAACCTATATTCTAAACGCAAGAATGCATAAATGATAAATTAACCTTTGATCTCATAGTTTACTATAATCTCTTCTTAATTACACTCTAGAGCTGTCAAAATGAACTTTGGCCTCTGGGCTGGTTCGTCCCGCATAATGATTGGATTGGGCCTAAGTTTTAGTAGCATGCCGTTTTCATGGTCCATCCCACTAAGGGGTGGGTTTTGGTCTGTCCCACTCCCACCCCATCAGTTCATTCTGACAGCTCTAGTTACACTAGTATCAATGCAGGGTGGGGCTGATTTGAGAAGAGCAATGTATGGACTCTTACATTCTAGACCGAAGCATTCCACTAAATACATAATTGCGGAAAAATTAAAACTAGTCATTTATATTCCATAATTTTTTCTATGTTTGAGGACAAAACTCGTCGCCGATCATTTTAGTAGTCGATCATCACGTAAGCCGAATGTGGCAAGTTAAATTGGGCTATGTACATTCCATAATTTTAATTTTAGTCATCTATGTATTAAGCTTTGTCCTATTTAAGAATGAAACCCATTGCCGATCATTTAGTAGCCGAAAATTATCACGTGAGCCGCACATGACGAGCTAAGTTAGGCTCTATATATTCCGTAATTTCAATTTTAGTTCTCTATGTATTTGGCTCTATCTAATTTTGAGGACAAGCAGCTAGTCACGTGATGATTTCAGGCTACTAAAATGACGACAACGAGTTTTACACAAATTTTCATTCTTAGCTTAATCATACAGACCAAGGTCAAAAAACATAGAAGAAAAACAATCAGAGTGAGTCTTGCGTGTGGCGGTCACACAGTGTAATAGTGAATGACGGATTATACTTTTCCAGGAAAAAATAATACTTTTATCCAAAACAGTGATACTTTTGACCAAAACGATGATACACTTTAAAAATACTGATACTTTTATAAATAAAGGTGATACTTTCAGTACAAAAAGTGATACTTTTTTTGTCTAAAAAAAGTGATACTTTTATTTAATAACAGTGATATTTTTACTACAAAAAAGTAATATTTTTTTCCGTCACACGGCACACAAGTTTTTGTCAAACAATCATAGCAATAGGTTTCCAAAAAAATAACAACAATAATAAGTCTACAAAATACAAATAGCCTCTACGTAGAAAAAGCTTCCATTTTTATCATTCATCGTTCCTCCAATGCTTACAACGAGAAGAGTGGTAGAGAACATGCACATCGATCTATATAGATATATACGAATTACAGAAATACTTGAGCACGAAAGAATTCATCAAGTCAGAGGGAAAAAAAACCTATATAGTGATGATACACACAAATGTTACATCCAACGATTAGTTTACTCACTCTTGCAATCTTTAGCCGGCCGCGCTTCGAGCCCACCATTACTCCGCTTCTCGAGTGAATATGGCATATAAGTACCGAGAATCCAGTCCCACATCACGAAGAACGGCTGAGAAAAGTTATACTTGTTCCCATAAAGCTGGTGGTGAACATCATGATAAGCGGAATTATTGTTAAAGAAAATGTGGAAAGGGTTTCCGGGTAGCCAGAGGCCGCAGTGATCGTCCACAGTCTTGAGGGTACCAAAGGAAAAGAAGAAAATGGAAGCGCGAGGAGACATGCCTGATACGAGGAAAGCTAGAGCCCCACCACAGGTGTCTAGAAGCAAACCTTCCACCGGGTGATTGTACAACGCTCCGAAAGCGTAAGGTACAACTAGACGGTGGTGTTGGGAATGGATATGGCGGTATAAGAACTTGTTTTGATGCATGTACCGGTGCATGAAATATTGCCAGGTGTCTAGTACCATCATTGCCACCAATAGTTGTCGGCCGAGAACAAAGAAGGAAGTCGGTTGCGCTTGCGCAGGATCAATGTCGCTTCCTGTAACCTGCATAGTTAATTAAGGGACATAATATGGTAAAAATAAAGACTAAATCAGTGTGGGGAGCTTTATACAAGACTAAGGGACATAATATGGTAAAAATAAAGACTAAAAAATAAAGTTCAGAGTTATTTTTGAATTATTAACTAAACGTTTCCAATCTTCAAGATGTTTCACTAGTTAAGACCATCTTCAAGATGTTTGTACTTGTGAATAGTTAAGACCAATGCTTCCAGCACATGGTATGAAATCAATTTTCTCTCAAAGTTTTCGAGTGTCACTTCCTTAACCAAAGTATGGTAGTAAATCTGTCCACCTAAATAAACTTGGACAGGATATGAAAACTAATATACGACCACAAATTAGTAAGTCAACAATATTGTCCATCTAAATAAACTTAGACATGATATGAAAACTAAAATACGACCCCAAAGTATTGTAGTAAGTCGAACAATATTATCCCTCTAAATAAACTTAGACATTATATGAAAACTAAAACACGACCATCTTAAGGAGTATAAACATTTAACAACTTTCAAATTGCCAAACGCCACTTAAAATTGAGATAAAAAATGATAAATGTAGCGCCATGATTTCTGCCAAACGCCACTTGGAATTGAGAGAATAAATAAATGATAAATGTAGAACCATGATTTCTCATTCCACTACTGCACATTAACAAACATTATTAATCAGAACAGCTGCCTACAAACTTCAATTTCCTAAATGAACAGGTTACAACATCCCAGAGGAGAATCCATATCTCAAGGCGATAAATATAAAATCTGCATATGATACATAACAACTATATCAAAGAGTGTTACTCTAATCTGGACATGCTATCAAACTTGCAAGAACTATAGTAAAGATGAAGCAGCCAAAACACTTTTATATGTATAATGTATTACAATCTAGGTCTAACAACCGAGGAATCACAAAAAGGAAACACCAATTTTATATACCCAGTAATCCCTTATCATCTAATCAACAATAAAATAAATCCAGGATGGCAGAGAATGGGACATACAACTTCGTTATTTGATTGTAAATCACAACCATGAATCGTGTCTGTCAATAAAGATCCAGACGGGAATAAAGATACAATCCCTGTAAAATGGTAACCGTTTACTGAAAACTTCTATTTATTGGTTATGTGAGTCTCATTATCCATTCAATTACAAGTATGCATGTTCTAAGTAAAAACATCTTAAACTACAAGAAGAATTTCTTTCCTAAGAATTTCGCACTAAAAAAAGCAAGATATGATCCTGAATACACCTTAAAACAACTATTGTTGATTCAATTGTCCCTAATTTTGTTTTTGTTTTTTCCTATGGAACAGGTTACCAAACAGAAAAGGAAACCAAGATCTCAATGCAATCAGTAGACGACAAGCAATTTTCAGGAAGTTATGCTTCTATCATACTTGACATGGGTTTATTCCATCCTCATTGACCATTCTAAAAGAGGAAAAAGAACTATGTGCAAGAATTTCTATTATGGGAATATCTGGCTCATTGCGAAACAACAACCCAATCATTTAATGCCCAGAAAGGTCACAAAATTTCAGGAACCATTAATGGCGTTGATAACCAAAAAGTTCTAACAAATGAAGAACCTGATTCAGATTATAAACATCTTGATGTGTGACGTTTTCATGCCCAAAATTGGCAGCCATATCGATTATGCTTCTGTCATACTTGACACGCGCAATCACATATGGATATTCTCCTACTCCAACAACAGCTCCTATGGAAAACATAACACACACCTAAAGAGGTGGAAGAAGATTTTAAATATGACATGCCTTCAGGCCCAGATACACGAATCCACCGCCCCGATATACGAATCCACCATTCACTACAGATTATTATTACGCAAGATACAATTCCTCGTACCAATCCAATACAAAACTGTCAGTCTTTTCAAAGGAAACACATTCTCTCTACCAATTCCACTCACAAAATATCACGTAAATAACACGTGGATGCTACCATCCTCTGTTCTAAAAGTCCCCGTCTAGCTCTGCCTAGCTAGACAGGCGACAGTCTACATTCTCTCCCCGACTTTTTCCCACCTAGATCCCGTTTAACCCTCCTAAAACCCCAATCAGACGCTAGACTCCATGCTGCCGCCCGACTAGCATCTAGCTTCTTTTAGAACCTTGCTACCATCATGTAGATATATAAACACACGACCAACAAACAAGACGCAAATAAATAAATAAATAAATAAAAATCATATGCTTCTGCAGATATATAACAAAATTCTACCAATTTATCCTATAACACAGAAGACAGATGCATCAACCTAGCAAAATCGAACACGAAACGAAACATGAAAACAAAAGCACTTACAGCGAAGAGGATGGTGGCGACGACGGCCTGAACAGCCTGCTGAAGAAGGACGCCTTTAACGACGTCTTTCTTCGACACCAAATTCTTCTCATCTTCATCCTTTCTGGAATGCAATCTGTAATTATCCAGTGAGCCGAGCAATTCGTACATCCCTGAATAAATCCAGTACAGAATAATCGGCGCAAAAGTCCCCAATATTTCATCGGAGACCTGCAAACCATTCATCTCCATACCTAATTTTAATCCAATCGGATTGAAATTAGAGATGCAACGATGATGAGAAGGACCAATTTGGGGTTATTGTATGTGATTATTGATAAATCTCCTGGTTCTGGGTTGATCCGACAGAGATGGATATATATGAATTATATATCTACCATGATTTATTGGTTATTATGGGAAAATATCTATAAATTCGCTGGCTTCAAGTTTGTTGTTGTGTGTTTATGTGTGTGATATATTAGAAGATTTAGGCTGTGTTTGCATTTGCTTAATAAAAGTCATTTTAGGATTTTAGTTTAAAATAATTTATTTTGAGTGTTTGTATTTACTGTTTTCGACTTAAAAAAATAGTTTTTGGGCAAAAATCTAAAAGCAGTCATATACCTGCTTTTGGAGGAAAAAAAAATATTTTTGGGGTAAAATTATTGAATTAAACACTTTTTCAGCAAACACTCCTGCTTTTAGATTTTGACAAAATCACTTATTTTTCAAACACTACTAACTTTTACAACAAATCATTTTTTTCATAATCTCTAAGGGTGTGTTTGCTATCGGCTGAAGGCCGCTGAGCACTGTTGGCTGAGGTGTTTAAATGGCTGAAGGAGGTTGAAGA
>JAUEKW010140669.1:0-10933 GCA_032274785.1 Ajuga reptans
GCGCTTATTTTTGGCATAGGTCTGATACAACTTCTGAGCAAATGTCTCATGAGTAGATTTAGGAAACATACTGCAACAAACATGTATAAATGAGAGACATGCAGAAAAAATATGGACAGAGATCGGAAAAAAAAGAAAAAAAAAATATATATATATAAAATTATTTGACATATACATTGCTTACAAGAGAACAAATAACAGAGAAACAGGGAAACCTAGCCACCTCTAGAAGCACTCAAACACACATGAGAATCAATAAGAATAGGAAAGTAACGATACAAACGATATGAAGGCATACCAAGCTTCATCTAGTAATGCAATTATTCCTCCTGGTTTCTGCCAAAAAAGAAAAAAAGAATGGCAAAATTATTTATTCGCATGGACCGAGACAATCACAAAGAATTCAAACGAAATATTACAAATTTGGCAACCAAGCTAGGCCTGGCCAACTGTAAATAAAGCAACAAAGAGGTGCAAGCACCAATACAGAATGTTATAGCCCCAAACCTTCTCGATTAGATCAAGAACATCTTGATTGTCAACAAACTCTATATAGCTCCAGTTTATCTGTTCTTTCTCATAGTCTTCTTGTTCCATCTTAAAAACATGCTGAAACAATAAAATTAAAACATTCAACAACAGATCAGGTTATTATAAACAAGAAGTAAGCTTTCACAAGGAAGGGTAGGGGGTACCTGGTTAAAATGCTGCTGCAGTTTTTCATTGGTGAAATTTATACAGAACTGCTCAAAACTGATATACATGTAAACAGTGTCAGAACACTACTAATACTTCACTGTACAAAGCAAATGAGATTTCCAGGTAAAAGCTTGCCTGTTGTACTTGAAACTTTCAAACCCATATATATCAAGAACACCTATTATTGCTTTTGAGTTAGGATCCTGGCCAATGGAGATATTTATTTTTTCCACAATCCTGTAAATAATACAGAACAAAGGTTAAATCAGATGGCTGTCACTCATGTGCCGAATTATAATAGTATGTTCATACATATTAGATCACTGAAGCACTATTTTTACTTTACCAGTCAAAAAGCCGAGAATATACAGTCTTTGCCAAAGCATCCCTGCTACTTAAGGCAGCTTCTGGGTCAAGAGTCCTGGTAATAACTTCCTCAGGTGTCACCATCACACGCTTAATCAGAGCGTCCTCCAAGCTCTTTGGATCACACCTATTGAATTAAAAATCACCAAATACAATTCCTTGTAAATCCAGATAGCATCATCTACTCAATATCTAAAGAGGACAGTATCCCTACTCGAGTAATTCAGCAGTCATATTAAGATGAAATCTCGACTTCTCATCCTTAATCACAGAAGAATCAATCTCCTTCCCCTTTGAAAATTCAATATTACCAAGATGAAGAACTGCAGCAACAACCCTAAATATTGCCTCCTGAAAGAAAAGGCCACCAGAAACTAATAAATATGTGAAGATAATATAACAACAACAACAATAATAACAAAAACAAACCATGCGTTTATCACACTATGTGGGGTCGGTTACAAGGATCATATCTTTCCAACATGCTAGGAGACACATGTTCTCATTTATATTCAAGTGTAACGTATCTGTTTTAATAGTCTCGTCCCACGTCTTTTTAGGTCTTCCCCTTCCTCTTTTAATTTGAGATAATGATTCTTTATTTTTTTTGCTCTCTGAATCGAAGCATCCAAAGGTATCTTATGCACGTGTAATTGCATGTATAGACGACTAATTGTCGAAAAAAAAAATGATGAGCAAATTAATGGTGTCTTTTTGGGAAACGGCAACCTGCTCTTCCTCACTGATTCCAACTATATCCATAGCCCTTCTGGTTGCTAGGTATTCTTCAGTATCATTTACTCCATCGAGTTTATAACATTTAGATTGGTTGAGATAATGAAATGATTCTGGATTTCCCAGTTTATATCTCTCTCTTTCCTGCAAAATAGAGACACCCGAATGATCTCAAATGTAAACGGAGCTCTAGCAA
The DNA here is from genome assembly GCA_032274785.1 of Ajuga reptans. NCBI lineage: Eukaryota > Viridiplantae > Streptophyta > Magnoliopsida > Lamiales > Lamiaceae > Ajuga > Ajuga reptans. The sequence goes on from JAUEKW010140669.1 coordinate 1,997, forward strand.
CATATCTGATGCAAAAGCTTTCTGAGTTAGAAACTCCACAAGAAAAAGTTGAGAACAAATACCTCAGGTGGTGCTGCACAGAGAAGATAGAAGCAATGATAGTTTCTCTCAGGATCTGAAATCTGGCAAACACGAGATCTCTCCAGTAAGTAAGTTCTAACAGCTGCTCCAGATATCCTCCCACTTTTGTCAAATTGAATTTCAACAAATTTACCAAAACGACTGTATGAATGCAACACCATCAAGATCATTACCGTTGTAATAACATTCTCAAAATAGTAAAAAAAAAAAAAAAAAACAATAAATTCAATTGTGCAATTATCATCAAACAAAAACGTGCTTCCTTATATGTTCAATTAAAGTTCATAATTGTCACTCACCTTGAGTTGTTGTTCCTGACAGTTTTGGCATTTCCAAATGCTTCAAGAACTGGGTTTGACTGTATTCATCAACAGTAAAAAAAACCCATTGACACAACATTTGCAGTATCATCAGATTCTGTTTTATACATATCTGTTTTGAAGAAAAAAAATCAAATTTAAGCTGAAAAAATGGAACACGAAGCTTACTTCTAAAACTTGCTGTTCAACAGTTCGTCCCTCTACTCCAGACCTACCACCCAAATGTGCAAGATATCTCATCAGCATTTTTGTTGTTTCAGTTTTACCAGCACCACTTTCTCCACTAACCAAAATGGAGTTGCTCTTTCCCTCGTTGACCATTGCCCTGGTAGCAGCAAATAACAAGAGATGAAAATATACCATCAACATCCACAGGTCATAAAATGTACCATCAACATCCACAGGTCCTCAACCAGACAAAAAAAAAAAGAAAATAAAATTGTTTTGCTGATCCATCAAATATCACCTGTAAGCAACGTCTGCAATTGCAAAAACATGAGGACTGAGCTCTCCAAGTGAAGCCCCTTTGTATTGCTCCATCATGTGAGTATCATACAGATGAGGTAATCTTTGGAAAGGGTTTATTGCAATCAAAATATTTCCAGTATATGTCTGATAAAGATATTATATCAAGAATTAGGAGATAGATTTGTTAATTTTAATAAGAAAGGACAGAGAATAAAATAGAAACTATTATTTGCAAGTCTGCAAGACGAATCAGGAATATCTCTTACATAATACTCCAAAGGTACAGCAGAAAGCTTACATATATTTCGTTAAGTTCATATCTAGCTGCCAGATTTTGCAGAACTCCAGGTTCGTGCAAATATGAAAGTTTAGTCATATCATCCACACCTCCAGGTGGTGCTTCAGTATCCTTCGGAAACACTTTTGAGATATTTGTGACGACCTGCATTTTTAGGTCATTAATTTTACAGGTACCTAAGGGGAGAAATCTTGGAAACCACCAAAGTTGTAAGCATAGTAACAGGAATTAGAAAATAACTGTAAAAGGAGATAAGAGATGAGAGTATCTGTCTTCAAATTGACAACTGCAGAGAAAGCCTAGCTAACGAAAATAAGCATATTCATGGATATTGAAAGAACATAAGATACATCAGATAATTGTTTAAATTAATCATTAACTAGACAAAAACATGTGAAAGAAAAGAGAGAGATCCTTCCTGGAAATAAATGAATGAAATCTGAAGATTGTCAGAACAACATAAGCTTACGAAGGCAAACTTTTTCTGGTATCATGAAAACACGCACGATATGAAGTGAGTAATAATGCAAGCTCCTGATAGATATCATTTCGCCATAGACTTCTAAAGTGGCTATTGTTGATGTTGCAAGAACAATAACCCATTCTCAAACATTAGGAGAATTTTCAAACAATTATCATTCCAGGGCCATAGGCTGCTATGTATTGTTCAAGTTTTACCATGCAATGATGCAATGTACCATAAAGCACCAGTTCTCTGCATGCCTATAAGCTGGTACAGCTACGATAAAAAATTCAAAACAACACATCGCTTTCCAATTTGGTTACTATCCAGCTGATACCTCTCCGGGCTTTTTGGCTAAGATAAAGTGTAGTTACTGTTCCTATCGGTTATTATGACGTGTATGCTTTTGCACTTTTTGTTGCTTAAAGTCGCAAAGCAATTAGACATTCTGTCATCATAACACGGCAGTAATAAGCATTATACATGAATATGGGATGCAGCCCCAAGGGAACTTATAGACAAACTGACAATGCAAACCTTATGAATCAATGCAACCAATTTGGCAAGCAAATGGAGAGTTTACAAGACGTAATTGGCTCAATAATCTGAGTCACACTCAAACTTATAGGTAAAATAAAGTGAAAGTCTATAGCATAACCAAGATTTTAGTTCAAATTTATATTTGGTTTTACAGAACTTAAATTGCCAGTATACAGATTAATACAAGAACGGTTTTTAATCACCCAATCTAAAGAGGCAATAACTGAAACTGTTATCCGGTGATTTGAGTGGAAGTTCCACTTCACTACAATATGGGAAGAAAAGTTCTGAACTAATTTAGCAGTGTCCTGAAAAAGTAATAATTGAAGACATTGATCAAACAGAATTGAAGCAAAACAGATTGATTGTCTGGAAAAATCAGAGCACTGGATAACCAGAGCATTGGATACCAATACTTTGACTAGATAATCTCCCCAAAACAGCATAGCAAGAATATTAGGTTTTTTCATAAGCAATACATGTACATGGTGGCGAAAACAAACAAGGGCTGCTGTCTTGGGTGTTCACCTTTTTCCCATTTGTAGTTTGAACATGAACATCTTGGCCATCTATCCGGTTTACTTGTCCATCGACCCATGCCAAGACTGGATCCTCAACCCATACATGAGAACCAACAATGATGTTAACTGATGAAGCCTGCAAGAGGAGGGAGGAAAATAAAGTCACTAGATAATTGACAGCAAAGCAATTACTTACTGCTATACACAAGATTTATGTCCAATTTTTCAATAGAGGGATGATCATCTGGGATTATATGGAGATAATGCATTATGAACAGAACTCATTCATGAAGGCTACAATAATCTTAGTCACTACCACGCAAAGTCCACTGACTTAAACTGGGTTGATGAAATATTAGTAGGAAAGAGCACTTCCTACAAAACACTTATAAAGTTTCAAACCTCAGTTTCTTGGTTCTTGATTCTTTTGCTAAAAAGATACTAGTGAGGTAATATACATTAGTGAGGGCAATTGTAATAAATATTATGATTTTGCAACGATTTGATCAAGTCTCAGATAAATTGACCATAAGCCCAATTATTGGAGTTACCGTCTCTCCAAGTATTGTACAGAATGGAGTAACATCAATTACCAAAACTCAATCTTCTCACAACAACCGCCACCTTTTGACGCCTATATGCTTGAATTACTCACCAGGATCCACGTGCCAGGATTTATATAAAGTGCAACATGTGTAAATACGAATGTATTCAGACAAAAAGGTTTACACACTGCACCTATCTGTATGGTGGAATGTAATTGAATGTGTATCATACAGAATGTGTCGGGGAAATTGGAGACAATGGTAGGTCAAGCGTGATATTGATTAGCAGTGGTGGCAGCGCCATATAGAGGAGACAATTGAAATGGAGGTAATAGAAGAAGGGCGTGACTGTGCAGTGGAAGCAGAAGCAGAAAGAGGTAAGAATAACTAAAGGGCGAGGCCATGCCTAAGTTAGGGCCAGTAGCAAGGCAGCTACAGAAATAAATATGTAGTGGTGACAGTTCTAGCATATCAGCACAAAATTTAAAAGCCAAGCCACTCCAAATCCAGTTAATGTTGTCACACAGGAAAAAGGAACAGCACCATTTAATTCAACATGTCTCAACACCATTCAGCACATAAACCATAACCCATCACTGGAACATCCACTACCTCCTAAAAGCTGGAGAAAGCAAGCAGGTACACGTCCAAAACAAACAGGTCGCAACATTCCTCAAGACGTTTTAATTTTGCAGAAATGACGAATTACAGACATAAATGGAGAACGAAAAGAGAAAGGCACGAAGACGTGGTAGCTGAAGTCTATTATGCATGGATAGGTTTAATAGGTCATTATTGAAAAGGAAAGGCCACGCTCAAGCCTAGGGAAAACTTTCCTAGAGTTCCATACAATGCAAAATTTAAGATGCATATAAATGACATCTAGAGCTTCTTCTTTCTTGATTCAGTCATTCCTTATATCCAACAAGATGGAGTTTGGACTTGAGAATAAAATGAACAGAGGAAATGAATCAAACGAGCAAGATATTACAAGTGTTTGTTACATCTAGGAATCATATGGGGCCGAATGGGCCACGGAGTTGATATTCTATGTTCCTGGTCATCCTGAAATCTAATAGCAAGGAAGCAACAATAAGACTCGCAAAGGAATTACGTCTCAGAAAGATATCATCTATACAAGTTTTCAGCATATAAATATTTTAAAAAGCAAATTAATCAAAAAATAAAAAATATTGAGCCACACACGCACATAGTGTTCAATATATTACCATTAATAAATTAAAGTTCATTGTAAGATAACGTAATAGTGTAGATTCAGGGCCATGGATACCTGTCTATATTGAAAAATGAGGTTAAAATTTACAAGGTAGCAAGGATCAAGGCAAAAAGTTGTACAAGTGGCACTTAGAAAGTTCTGGTGGAATGTCCAAAGATGAGCTGCGGGGATGAGAGAACAGTTGTAACGATGTGAAGGTATGTAGTGAAAGAGAGTAGAAAGCTGAAAGAATGGGAAAGGGGGAAGTGGAGGTAGAAGTGGATGGGGGGAAGATGAGAATACTGGACGTGATTTGTGAAAGGTGGTTGCTAGAGGGTTCAACTCTGTTCTTGTTATCATTTGAGTACTATATACAAAACTCCCAGAAAAATCTGGCAACTCCTGTGGTTAAAAAAGGCTACTTAAGGGTAGAACAATTTACAAACAGTGCCGTGGCGAGGTCGGTAAATCCAGTGTGGATGACTGTGACTAACTAAATCATAGCGTGATGTGGTTGAGAGAAAAGAAAGGCAAGAGCACCAAGGCAAGAGCACCAACTCACTCCATAACATCATTTTCAGGACTAAAAAATTTGCGTTCCTTCCCAATAACTCAGGAATGGGCAAACTTAGGAGATGCAAAAAATTGGTAAATGCCTGTTCATTGTAATATCTAGGCCTTGGATATTCCTAATCATGAATTAGACCAAACATGAATGAACTTGCAATGCAATCAAGTGTAACCAGTTACTAGTCACCTAAGTCATGAAGTCGATTGAATTAACATCTATCTGATTCCCAGCTTCAAGTTTGATTTCTGGTCACTGATTGATATAGATTTTCTGTTCACATTTTTTTTCTCTCTCCAGGATAGGAAACAGAGAGATTTTGTTCAAGTAGAAAAATGACTAGGGATGAGAAATCCCTAGCAATAAGTAAATTGAAAGATAGAGAAAAGGAACTGAACATTTCTGAATAAAATCCAACTATTATTTTCCTTCCTGAAACCAAATCTAAGTGAAAATAAGCTAAATACAGGAAACCCCTTGATAAACCTGCGACCATGTAAAATTTGCAAAAGAAAAGGTAGTAAGTAAGCGATAAAAATTTAAACCATTTATTTACAGAGTGAGGTATAAATCATTGAATGAGATTTTAGGAAGTAAAAGAATAAAAAAGTCAATATATAAATATGTGTCATCAACTAAAAGTTGATAATGTTATATCAATTTAATCAAGTGAATAAGAATCAACCTAAATGCATCTATAATTCAATAAACATAACTTTGATCCACTAAAAGTTTATTGGTCCATCCCAAAAAAGGGTTCCTGCTTGACAAAGGTACAACTTTTTTATTTTTGGTCAATTAAATGAAGATACAAGTACAACCTTCTAAAAACCGTGAATCTCATTAATATGACTTCGTTTTATTTTTTATATGACTTATTTAACACATTCATATATTGGTAAAATCGTTTTTTTACTTTGACTTATAAAATGAGTTGTTGACTTTTATTGGGACAAAAAATGTTTTTGAAATAGGCCTCTTATGGGATGGAGGGAGTATATTTTATCAATCTAATCAATTGAACAATGGACTTGATTCACTCAAAGTTACACCACACTAGCCCAAATATGCCTAATCGGCTTTTCTAGGCGCTTTTACTACTTAGGCAAGGCTAGGCGCCACGCCGCCACCTACGCAGCCCAGGCGGTGCCGATATTAGGTTTTTTATTTACATTATAAAATAAAATAAAAGCAGGCAAAACGACTGCCTTATTCTTTATTTCCTTTTCTTTTAGAAACAAAATATTTTAACCAAACCACCTATTTAAAAAGATTGATACATCACAATCCATATAGGGTTTAATCATTAATGGCTATTTGAATTATTTTATTTATTTATGTTGTTCTTATATTTTACACCTGACCTTTTATTTTGGGGGGCGAGATAATACATCCAACTCAAATTAAGTTAATATCTTCAAGCAAGACGAAAATTGAGCTTGGGTCCCTTGTTTTACTTAGAATATAGTTAAAACTTTTTGACTAAATGATAATATTAAAAAATAACTAAAAATAGAAAGGCACCACTCAGCCGCCTAACTAATGCCTTCTAATTTCTGCAACACTATAAATATATTCATATGGAAAAGATGTTTTAATTACAAAATATTTGACTTAATAATAGATAATGTATTAATAATGTTAAGGATTGAATAAGAGTAATGTATCTAATCAAGGAAACTATTTTAATTCATACTAATTAGAGAAATATCAATTCATACTAAAATTAGAGTATCTTAATCATGAAATAAAAATACATCTATCAATTCTGCCGGTATAACAGAGTCATACTTAAACAAAATGTTATACTAAATCATATTTGTAACTATAGCAAACAACTAATTTATATTGTGAACGAGACCATAGATTTAATAATGATATTATCTTACTAATTTATCGAAATCAATAATCCATCTTATTAGCCCAAAACACAGGCCCATAGAAAATTATTATATGATGGAGATTACAAATACATTGAGAATATTAAGTTATACGAATTCTATTATATCAAATTTATATACATAAGCTAGACCATAAAATTAATACCCATAAGTAGCTACACTAAGGACTCCTTAAGAGCCATCAAAGGTTTTCAAAGCAGCTAAGAACAAATAATGCAGAAGTTTGAAAGTTTAGCATTAACATCGACGCTTACAACCTTTCTAAAAAAAAAAAACAGCTCAAAGAAATTAACAGCACGGGGGATTTTGAACCGCAGTAAGAATAAGATTATGGAAGCTCACTTATACAGCGGCGTTTATCATCACCCATTTTTATGCACATGCCGCTTCTTTACCATTTCTATTGCCAGTAAATAATTTTCCTAAGAATTCCAGTTTCAGTTTCAAAAAAAAAAAGAAAAAATTACCAAATTGGTCAAATTTTCCAATATAATTTACTGAATATGATTCGACCTGATCGGTATCCAAAATTGTACAGTAGAAACCTCTTCATCAGTAATTCAATTATCGGAGAACGAAGAAAGATTACAACAGCCTTCGGCCATTTGTAATTTCCCAAGTGCGAATTCCAAATAATTGAAAAACTATATATAGATAGCAAATTGAATAAAATTAAGCATAACCACAGTCAAAACAAAATCAAAGGCAGTCCAAAATAAGCAAATCAAAACGGCAGTAGAGGAGTCGTTTTATGCGCGAACTTACCATAAGCGAATACGGAAAGACTCGATCTCCTGCTCTTCAGATCATCAACATAGAGCGAGACCGAGCCTTGATTCACTGAGTCAGATCGTGGCCAGTCCCCAGCGGGCACCTCCAGAATTTCCACACGCAATAACAGCAAGCAAAAGCGAAGCTCTTTCTTCCCTCCAATTATTAACTCGACAACTTCTTCTACTAACTTTCTGCTCCTCTTCCAGACAAATTCACCAAAATCCAATTAAAAATATACTCGATTACAACATGCTGTGTGAATTTGTGTATGTCTAGAAAGGAAAGTGGACGTTGTTGTTGCAGTTGCTTCTCTCTCTAGAAATGCGCTGTGGTCTGGATGGTCCTCTGTTTTGAATAAATATTTATGTGCTTTCTCTCTCTAGAATTTCTGTATATAAATATTATTGTGTATGTATGGCTTGTCAGCTGGGAATTCTGGAGACCCACCCAGAAATGGCGACAACGAGGCTATAGAGCACTTTACACTAAATCCGACATTAGGGGCTGGTTTTTTTGCCTATTATGTTTTTGCATTTTGGGGGGCTAAAATATTGCTTATTCTCAGTTTTGCCCCAGGTGAGGAAAGTTCTACTTTGAATTCTTGACGCCCGGTACGCAACTAACAAATGATTTTTAAGACATACACACATAAATATTCATATATTTTCCTGATATTTCTATTTTTATGATGTCGAATATTATTTAGGGGGAACAACCAATACTATTGTTGGACTTACAAGATTTCAGTAGTCTATTATAACTCTAAAAAGCTTCTAAATGAAATACTGAAATTTGATGTTAGAACTGCAATAAAGATTCTGATCACCTTGTTCGAATATTAAAGGAACAGTCACAAGGATTCTAGATAGATGATGTTCGAACAGTGCAGGAAGAACTTAAAGGATTCTGGGTAGGTGATGTTCGAACAACACACGAACAACTTTAAGGATTTTGGACAGATTATGTTCGAACAGCACAGGAACAACACAAAGATTCCGGACAGCTAATCTCTGAAATAGATGTTAGAACAACAAAAGAACATGGGTGAAGTCGAGCCGAGGTTAGACCTCTTTCCGCAAAATGAATACATCTCAACTAGTGCTCACGGTTTGACGTAACGTTCTTGTTACGTCTGACTTAAACCACAACTCAAGCAATCAATCAGCACCACAATTCTACTTCAGTAAACCAACTAAGCAATTCAAGAACACAAATAAAAACCAACACAGAAACTTTGCAGAA
>JAUEKW010140680.1:0-10931 GCA_032274785.1 Ajuga reptans
CCAATCGTCAACATTAGCTGCTTTCTCTGGTCCCAAGCTTGGAATCTCAAGCTTCTGAAGAATGCCAAGAATCTTCCCACACTCACCTAGAAGAACAGCTGCTTCACCGACGCTTTTCTGCCTTTTCTTGACGTCGTTTTCATGACACTTCATGGTAATGACGCGTACTAAATTGGTGAGACAAGCTGCTAGAATGTCTGAAATGATGATGGACAGTCTCTCAAATAGCTCGTCGTCAGTCTGGTCTTCGACATCTTTGTAGGCTATCAGGATAGTTTGAGTTATCCGGTACATTGAGCTAGCAGCTATGACTTTGAAAGGCCAATTGAGAGGGTTCTGCATCAGGAAATCTCCCGACTCTATTGCAAAATCGTAGACAATCTTTTCCGCGATACTGGAAAGATTTTGCAACGTATCCTTGTAACTTCCGCCTCTGAGATTCGCAGCCTGCAGATCTGTATCGAGCCATCTTCTATAGAGCTCAACCCTCAACCAGACCACATCCGTGATGTTTCTAATGCTTTCTAGCTCTCCGTTTTTGTCTAGAGTTTTCTCGATCAACTTCACAAGGGATAGGCCTTCAGTAATGCCTCTCAACAGCTGGCTAGCCTTACCAGTCGTGACGTTGGGGAGTGCAATGGCAATGCTTGTCAGTGTCACGACCGGCATAGACCAGCAGTTGGGAGGTTCTTGAGAATGTAGGCTTGGAACTTCGTTGCTGTCGAATTCTCTTACCCCATTGAAGTTCACAGACTTGTTTAGAAGTTCGGTTAGATTCTTGGTTTGCTTTTCTCCACCTCTATGTATCATTTCATCTACTTCGTTGCAAATGTTGTTCAAAATCTTCGTAGGTAACCCACCCTCACCTTCTAAAAGCAGGACGTAACCACTCAAATCGAGCTGATCAGTACCAGCTCTTGATCCGAACCCTCTTAAGCAGTGGAAGTAGGAGAAAAGTGCATTTCCAAATTTAGCAGAAATCAAGAGTACCGATTTGCTAGCTAGAACGAAGAGAATCTGAACACCAATGCAAATATTTAGAACAAATCTTTTTGCATCATGAAGCAGTTTCCTGCATTTGTGGTGTCGAATTCGTATCGTAAGAGAGCTATCTCTCCATTCAACCAACCTTAAAGTCCAATAGCTCTCAATCTTGAATTCTTCACTCAAGTTTTTCCGAGATGTCCCTTGGGTTTTGAACCACGCGGCGACGTACCATCTTAACAGAGGGGAAATTGTACCCAACACGACTCCAATAGACTGTACATAAAGGATCCAGTTGATGGACCACCTATAGTTTGAGCTTGTTATAGGATACGGATAACCTTTATAATGTGGCCAAAGAATATGAAGTTCTGCTAAAGTTATCGTCATTAAAAGACACAGCAAACCTAAGCTACACGAAACTGCAGATCGTGCAATCACAAACTGAGGGCTGCTAGTTGCTGCCATCACCCAATACCTTTTCACCTCTACTCGAAGTTGGTCAATAGTAAATCTCCCCCACTCCACTTGCGTATTGGAACCTCTTTTGTGCATTTCGTTATACCTCGATTCTATGTATCTTTTGGCACTCGGAACCATAATAGCCAAAGAACATAAGTACACTAGTGTGACGAGCATTGCAACGATGTATCCAACTTCTTCAGCCAATGTAAGAAAACGAGGCAGCTCGAAATTATGAATGAAGACATTTCCAAGAATTGTGAGGACTAAAATGGCCAAGGCAGCTAAGTTTAGTATAATTTCATTGTTGTCCATGGATCCCATGGACGGCATGAAATTACACATCGCAGTTGACATCAAAACGAGACTGCTAATGCGTGCAAATCTATGATGGAGTCCAAGCGTGCTAGCTGTTAGATCAACTGGCAGCTTCATCGCCACAGTTAATACGGTCAAGGAAAAAGCATTGAGAGAGAAGTACTTACAGGGGAACCAAAGCTTTTTGCCACGGAAGCCATTGAAGGCATCGGCTGCCATTGCAAGTGAGCAAGCCGCAGAAGCTGCTGCAATATACATGCCTATCCATGGCATCGGTGCATCAAGCACCTTTTGTTCGTCGGCAACATATGTTTCAGTTATTGGACCCATAAATTTGGTAGCTGCACGATCTGTATTCTCGAAAAAGAAAAGATTTTACAACTTCTTCTTGTAGTAATATGCTACTTATCACTTTAGATGCTATTTCAGGAAGAATTTGTTAAAATTATTTCTATCTATTTAGTAATAAAGACAAAACTGATAAAGAACTATACCCCGGTCGAAAAGGAAAAAGAAAAAGAAAAATAGACCAGAGCATTCAAGTCGTGGTCAAGAGATATCTAGATAGATATAGGCCACAAATTGAAATCATAATCTGTACAAATATTAATATGACAGTAACCAAACAATCAATGGACAGTGATCATGTATTCCCAAATATAAGTTTCACTTTTTATTAACCATCTTTCATGTTTTGGTGGTAAAAATAATTTGGTTAATTGTGTTTGAATAATAGATGAAAGAATTTGGACTCTATAAAGCCAAGTGTTGTTTGAAGTATCAAAACACTTATTGTTTACAGAATTACTTTGAATGATTTTGACTTTAAGTCTAAATATTCTTCACCTACACCATCACTTTGAATGATTTTGACTTTGATACTGAACTGTGTCTCAACAAGTTTACAGAAGTCAGCCATGACTTGTTTCAAACTGTCGGTGTGACGGGGGTTTAAGGCAAAAGTGCTACCTATACAGAATCTAAAAAGCACAAGAGATATAAGAGAATCTAAAAGTAGACAAGCTCCAAGCATCTGTTTGTATGTAATTAAACAGACACATGCCCTTCTTTTGGTTGTGAGATCTCGGTATTGTTGCTTGATGCTGAAGCTGATGCTACAGGATTATTACTATTGTTTTTGTTATTGTTTTTGTTATTGTTGTTGTTATTGTTACGCTGCTCGAGAAACGCCCTCCACTCGTCAATACTAGCTGCCTTCTCCGGATCCAAGCTTGGAAGGCTCCTCTGCCGGAGAATTTCAAATATTTCTCGACTCTCGCCTAGAAGCATAGCTGCTTGGCCAACACTTTCCTCCCTTTCTCTGATGCCATTTCGGTTACATTTCAAGATTATGACGTGCACTAAATTGGTGAGACAGGCTGCCAGTACGTCTGAGATGATGACGGATAGTTTCTCAAACAACTCCTCATCTGTTTGGTATTCGTTATCTTTGTACGACAGCATGATAGTTTTAGTTACCCTGTACATCGAGTTAGCTGCTACGACTCTGACAGGCCAATTAAGAGGATTCTGCAACAGAACATCTTCCGTTTCGTTCATGAAATCTTCAACCGTCTTTCTTGCAACACGGGAGAGGTTTTCAAGAGTCTCGTTGTGCGTTTTGCCCTTGAGACTTGTACTCTGCAGATCCTTATCTTGCCATTTTCTGTACAGTTCAACTCCCACCCAGACCGTATCTGCTGCATCGCTGATGCTCTCTACTCCTCCGTTTTTATACAAAGTGTTTTCGATTAGCTTTACAAGGATCATGCCTTCGCTAACACTTCTCAGTAACCGACTAGCCTTATGATCAGTCATGATGTTAGGACTAAGCGCGATTGCAACACTCGTCAAGGTGACTATTGGTAGAGACCAGCAGTTTGGAGTTTCTCGCGAATGTAGACTTGGAACCTCGTTGCTGTCGAATTCTCTCACCCCATCGAAGTTCATAGATTTCTCTAGAAGCTTGGTTAGATACTTGGGTTTCTTCTTCTCACCTTTCTCTATTAGCTTTTCCACTTGCTCGCATATGCTCTTCACGATCTCCTTAGACAGGTTTGTCTCACCTTCAAGTAGCAGAACGTAGTCGCTAAAATCCTGCTCCGTTCGCGACCCATTTGGGGCCACAATGTGGTGGAAGCACAAGAAAATTTTAGCAGAACAGAACAGAAGTAGTTTGCTGGTTAGAACTAAGAGAATCTGAACTCCAATACACATTTTCAGAACACTTCTTTTTGCACCATCAAGTAATTTTCTGCACTTGTAGTGTCGAATTCGCATAGGAATAGAACTTTCTCTCCACTCCACAAGCTTCGAGACCCAATACGTCTCAATCTTCAATTCGTCTCTCAGGCTCTTTCGACTGATGCCTGAGATTCTGAACGACGCAGCAATGTACCATCTAAAGAGAGGAGCAATAGTACCTAACACCACTCCGATAGACTGAACGTACAAAATCCACTCAACGGACCACTTGTACATCGAGCCTTGTCGTGGGGATACATGATTGTAGAACAAGCGCACTCGCACGTGAGCTTCTACTAAAGTTAGAGCCATCAGAAGACACATTAAACCCGAGGTGCTAGAAACTGCGGAACGTGCCATCACAAATTGAGGGCTGCCGGTAGCTGCCATCACCCAATACCGTTTTACCACTGCTCTAAGTTCATCAACGGTAAGTGTTCCCCACGAAACACTTTTGTGTATTTCACAGTGTTTTGCTTCTATGTATCGTTTGGCACTCGGAATCATCAAAGAAAACGAACACGACGTCACAAGCAAAATAAGCATGACAACGATGGAACCAACTTGTTCAGCTAAAATCGACCCCACGAAGTAATAAGAACCAATCTTGGAAATTTGAATGAAAACATTTCCAGAAATTGTAAAGACTAGAATGCATAAAGCTGCTACGTTTAGCACGATTTCGTTATTTTCCATGGATCCCAAAGATGTCATGAAATTACTCATAGCAGTTGACATCAAAACAAGGCTGCTAATGCGGGCAAGTTGATCGTCATATCCCTTCATGTTACTGGTTAGATCAACTGGTAGCTTCATCGCCACAGCTAAAACGGTCAAGGAAAAAGCATTGAGAGAGAAATACTTACAGGGGAACCACAACTTTTTGCGTCGGAAGCCATTGAAGGCATCGGCTGCCATTGCAAGTGAGCAGGCTGCAGAAGCTGCTGCAATATACATGCCGATCCATGGCATCGGTGCATCAAGCAGGCTTTGTACATAGTCGTTGCAGATTGTCGCGCTTATGTTGTGACAATATCCGAAGCAGTCATATGAATCCATGAATCTGAATCAACCTTCTTATTGTTTTTGAATGAAGATATTTGTTACTTTAGGTGTTGTTTCAGTGAGCATTTGTGGCTCTAAACACCCAAAGCGCCATGGACCGAGTCTAGTATCTAATAAACTGATACTCTATTCCCGTCGAGCTTCGACTAGTCACTGTCCAGACGCTGGACTGTCATCGGCCGCCAATATATTTTCCCCGACTACTCGCTTGATCCCGCGTAGACCTGCTTAACTCTGTCCAAGCCCCAATTAGATGCTAGACCCGCCCGACTAAAACTTTAGCGTCTTTTACAATATGACTTATACACGTCCAAACATTTAATTGTCAATCGATATTGTTAGGGATAAGTCTCTGTTTGTGGCCATACAAACATAAGGTCAGGACTTCTCATAATTGTGAAACACATGCGTTTAACATTCTCACGCGCTTCTGATATAAAAAAATCTGAATGAATTCACATTCATATTTTCACACTACAGAAAAACAACAAAGACGTATTCTTAGATGAGGCAGTAAGGTTCAAAAAATCGGGATATATCGGCGATATTTCACCAAAATATCGTTATTTCCGTGAAACCGAAACAAAATATGGGGAACACTGTTTTTGTCATTATTTCGCGAATATATCGGGGATATATCAGTTTGTATCGCTATCGGTATAATTTTCATTGTTTTTGTGCAAGATTAAACAATGATGCTACATTTTCCGACTTCCATTCTTTAAAAAAACTGTAGTTTTTTAGGAAAAAATAACAAGTGGTCGTAAAACATCTGAAATTATGGAATTTGACTAAAAACATCCAATAATAGTACATAAAACAAATGTTCATTCCTCCATTCAATTCAAATATGTTTTAAGTTGGTCATTTATAACCAAATCTTGAAAATATATAGAGTTTATACAACCTCATTCACACACTAATAATGATGATCACAAGTGCCCTCATACATCATCTCTTCTTACATGTATACATGGACACTTGCAGTCTTCATTACCTGGCATATGGGGCAAACATCAATAAACCCTTCACAATCTATACACAGACACAAGTGCCTACACGGCAACATCAACACCGACACTTCTTTACCGTTACACGCCCTGCATTTCGGAGGGTGGTGGTTGTGGGCAATAATTCTCTGATGGTTTGAGGAAGAAACAGCGTCGTCTACCTCACTGTCCCCGGAGCCCTCACGGGCCTGGGCCGAGCCCTGTTCCATTAGCTGCTGAATGTTGCTTTTGAGGACGTTTACAACTGATTCGTTGTACTTTGCTCTGTAGTGCCATGATTGTGCGTCCATGGCCACTTGCTTTATCCTATCGCCCAGCTCCTTGTTCTTTCGGTTCATGTTCTCTATTTCGATTTCTTTCTCTTGCAGTTTCTTGTTGACTCCTTTTTCGAGAGCGTTCAATAGAGAAACCGTGTGCCTTTGGTTTATCTCCCGAACGCCCTTCAATATGTTCTCTTCCTGTTGATAGAGGTAAGAGTTAGTTGCGGAGAAAAGAAAATTTGGCCACAAACTGACAGGGTAATTGCACGTAACCATCCAAACCATGTGATTTTATGCCACTTTACGCATTAACCTTTGGGAATTACCAAGTTTACCCCTGAACTATGCGATGTACTGCACTTTGTAAGCTCAAGGCTGCCGGATAATGAATTTTTGGCTGATTTTGCACTCATCCGCTGGCCAGAGCCAGAGGGGTTTCTAAAGTAATCTTAGGATTCACCAAAGAAAAAACAGGTATGATCAGTGCATGAGGGCAAAACAGTCAGAATTCGTCTCAGAGTAGCCCTGGAATATCAAAGTGCAATTCCTGTAGTTGAGGGGTAAAGTAGAAATTTTAAAACTCAAAAGCTTGTACCGCAAATTACAAAGAAATGCACAGTTCGGATGGTAAAATGCAATTACCCCTAAATAGACAGAAGACCATGCAAAATGCATAGGCAGATATCAAGAAAAGCATCATTATTCAAACAAATGTAATGCAATCATATCCAACTCAAAGCATTGTACACTTTCCTATACCTGAAGTTTGATATATCTTCCAAATTCCTCAGTCTGTCGATCGATCTCCATTTTCACAGTGTTGACCATGCTAGGGCCATTGCTTTTTATGTTCTCACAGGCAGAAGTAACAGAGGAGTTACGCTCTTCTTCCTCACAAGACAGTTTGAGCCCAGTTGATACAGTATTAGGATTTAGAACGGTTCCAACATGGACTGGTTCGTCAATGCAAAAGTTGTTATTCAAAGATATACGAAGCTTCTGCTGCATGGACAGAGTTTCACCATCCCCACCTCTGTTGATAGGACGATTATCTGTGGGAGGGTTTCTGTTTCCTAAATGGTTCATGGTCCCTACACCAGCACCACACTGGATTGGAACTGCAGAAGAGTTCAATAAAATGGATAAGACTCGAAAGAAAATTAAAATTATAACTACAACAAGTTCAAGATAAGGTATATAGGTGCGGTGGAATCTCACATATTTTCAAGACAAGTGTAAAAATCAGTTATGAGTTTCTTTGTACTTGCATTAGAAATCCATGTTCCTCTACCATATACAAATTTGATTTGAAAGCTGTAAAGGTTCAAGAATCTATAACTAAAGAGAAGACAAGGATTGGGCTATTATTCGAAAGGAACAAGCTAGTTTTCCAGTTCAATTCTACTCCCTTTTATGTACCTTACTATCTTACAATATATTGTTCATCTAGCAGATATTCTTCAGAAAGTCACATCTCCGATGAGCAAGACACTGACATTGTTAAGGCATTTTCGGTCACTTTTGGACATTCTTTCTACTACTGACCTCTCTTTAAAGACCTGCACATTGATAAGTAACCACACTAACACATCTCCAAAGATAAAGAAACTATCCCACAGCTAGAACTATGCTCCATCATTTTTATGCTCTATTTATCCCAAAGGAATCCTTCCAACAGTGGTCTCAAGCACCATACAAGCCAATGAAGTTTCAAAACTTGTGTGTGTGGACAAACACAAACACAAACACACACACACACACTTGCAGATGGACATATCAATATATACACACACACAGAGTTATACAAGCACATATCAATCTAAGTCACAAAACCAGTATGAGAGAGGAGTAAATTTAGATAGTAATGAAGCAAACCATTAGGACTCCATGAAAGAATTATAACCGGATTGATCGCATATCCTATAGTTACCAAGGTCAAAATTTTCCAACTAAAACCAGGTATCTCTTTCATGTTCTGTAATGAGGTAAAAGGGGAACAGGAACGAAAAGGTTTTTCAATCTCAGTATCTAATGTACTGTGATGCACAATTAGCTAAACTATGCTCTGAGTTATCTAACGATCACAGAATGCACCACAAGACATGAGTTGCAAGATAAAATGTTAAGTAGATAACCAAGAAGCAGCATAAAAATCTATCTAGCATTAACAACAAACTAAAAGGAAAAACAAAATCAGTGCAAAGAACCACATTTCTACCACAAGCATACACACCATTTGCAAATAACTGTAGTTGAGGCAGTGTATTGTTACTATATTGGACGCGATTCTCCTCAACGAAGCCAGGGAATATCGTGTTTCCATTGTTTCCTCCTCCTCCTAGCATCTTCCTAGAATCGTAGACAAATGCATCAGATAAACTAATCAATAATATTCAAATATATATATGAGAATTTCAGCAGGGGAAGTTATATCAAACTAAAAAAACATCATCATCGCAGAAAAGAAGTGTACTAAATTTAACTGATACAAAAATTTACAGCAACAAATCCGATCGAACAACAACTCCAAGCACCAATCTGTCTTGCAAATTTGCAATCGATCCCCACACCAATTATAAACTACTGATCAATTAATCAGCAACAAAGCCGACAAGCGAAAAAGAAGAAAAAAAAACATGAATTCCTTAGAACATCAAACCCTAACTAAAGTGATTAAAAGGAAATCGAACAAGATCCACACGAATCACATTAGCTAAGAAAGAACTCACCGAAAATCAGCTCGGATTGAAGTAATACACCACTAATTGAATTGATAAATCGGGAAAACAAAAAACAGAAAAATATTAATTTATATTCACTTAATTTCGCCTCTTGGTTCGAGAGAAATGGGCAGAAGGATGGTGCTAGCCAACAAAAAATAATGAAGGAGAGAGAAAAGAAACGGGAATAAGAATAATAATTGCCATAATAATGAAAGTGGATGGTGGTGGTGGAGGTGTAGTTGTTATTGTTGTTTCGGGTAAAAAAAAAAAAAAAAATCAAAAAATCAAAAAAAAAATAGGGAAGAAGAATTCCATTCATTGGTAATGGTGATGCGTTGTAGTTGGTGAGAGAAAATTGAGAAGAGGACTGTTGAAGAAATCTTCTTCCCATCTCCATAGTTTGGATTCTCTCTCTTCTTTCTCTCTCTAGATTTACTTTTTCTTCTTTTTCACTCATTGATTTTCACTGTTGCTTGTCTGACTGTACGGCAGCTTCCTTTTCGTTTTCCCCAACCACTGAAATGAATTCTTCCGTTTTACTACTTTTTACTTGCTTTCTTGGGCGACGGTTACTGTGATTGTTTTACCATATTGCCCTTCGCTTTTTGACGGTTTGAATATTTTCTTGCCCATTTTTTATGTCTAAAAAATTTGGGAATTCTTTCCTAATTTACTTAATGCTACTAGCCTACTACTCTATTATTAAGTACTTCATTATGTCTAAAAAAAGTCACATTAAAGAATATATAATTTTTCAAAAAAATTATTATTTTAGCAAAAAAAAACTACAATCCTTCCAATTTTACCCTAAACAACCTACTTAATTTAATTACTAATTTTCTTATTTCACAAAAGATATCCCTATTAACAGAGACGAAGCTAGGGGGACTGGCGGTGGCGGCCGCCCCCCAAATTTTCCGACGACACTACTGTGTATATACTTATACAGTGTAATTGTAGTAAAAAATACGAATTTCGCCCCCCTCAAATTTTAAAACCTTTGATAAATATTCCCAAAAAATTATTTCGTCCCCTCACCGATAAATCTTGGCTCCGTCCCTGCCTATTAAATAGATTTTATTGAACTATATTTGTCCTTTTTAACCATTCTTAATTTTTCTAAAAAAAAGTTAAAGTGATAATTTGTTAGACAGAAGACGGAGGGAGTACATATATTTATAGGGGAAATTTTTCTGTAGTCCTTTGAGTATGGTGAAATTCTTTCCTACCACTAAAATAATTACTTATATATATGTTCAACATTCACGATCGGAATATTTAACTCACAATTCAATTCGCGATTGATTTCATGATTTAGTTCACGGTTGAATTCACGATTTAGTTAGCAATTGATTGCACGATTCACTATTCGGCTCACGATTCGGTTCACAATTGAAAATTTCACGATTCACGTTTAGGTTCGCGATCAGTTTCACGATTCGGATGATGGTGTATTTGCCCATCCCATGAGTTCGTAAGTTCTCCCTGAAAAACGATTTTTATTTGGGAACAAAGGGAGTAGTGTTTTAGAAAAATCACTTTGTTAAAAAAAAAGTTATTCTTGCAACAAAAAGAAAAAAAAATCACATTTCTCTCAATATTATCCCTGAATATATTCAAACAGATCTCACTAATAATCTTATAATTTTATCATTAGCTTAATAAGGAATTTAGGATGATATAGATTACATAGGGCATATTTAATTATCCATTCTAAGAATTCTAATTTTACCTATAAAATTTAATACGAATAATATTTAGGAACGGAGTGAATATTAATTTAAATTTGGCTTAATTGCAAAATAAATTATGAACTTTTACAAAATTACAATTTTATCATAAATTTTCAGATTTAGCAAAATAAA
>JAUEKW010140691.1:0-10931 GCA_032274785.1 Ajuga reptans
TATATATATATATATATCTAATACGTGATAAATTATGTGAATTTAGTAAATTTAAAATATTTTAATATATATTGCTTATAACGTGGTAGCGGGTGTTGAATTTTGAGGATTATTTCATCAATATTATATCTAAAAGGTTTCATGGAACTCATAATATCCAATGTAGGCTGGATCGGTTTCTGGCAAATGAGAAATGGTTCAAACTACTGTTTGGTTTGACAAGCCCAGTGAGTACTAATCGGGATACTCGTAGAAAATGCCTTTTCCGCTTTGAAAAAATATGGATCACCCATGAGAATGTTATGAAAAAGAGGCATGTGTGATAGAATCTCGCACAACTTCATATTTGGACCGAATAGGGCGATATGCGTCAGTGTTGCAGAGTTCGGATGCTTCCGAGTTCGGAAATATTACCCACAAAATAAAAAAAAAATCGAGAGGAGCTGACTAAACTACAGAAACAACAACAAAATTCAGTGGTGTGTGGGAAGTGTAAAGAAATGGAGGGAGAGTTAGAGAGACTATTAAGACTTGAGGAAAAAATGTGGTTCCAAAGGTCCAGAGTATTATGGTTGAAAGATGGTGATAGAAATACGGCGTTCTTCCACAATAAAGGCGTAAAAGAAACTCTATTGAGTGAATTCAGAATGCCAATGGGATGTGGGTATCCGGAGTTGGTGATTAGGGAGTTCTGCATGGATTTGTTCAAATATGAGGGATCCTTTAATATGCACAAAGTTCTGGACACTATTAAACCCAGAGTACCTACGGAAATGAACGCTCGGCTGATGGCTCCCTACACTGAAAAGGATATTGTAAAGGCTCTAAAGCAAAGTCTCCCGGCGCGGATGGTATGCCCTCTTTATTCTTTCAAAATTACTGGCATGTTGTAGCTAGCTCAGTGGTTTCTACTTGTTTAGACATTATTAATCATGATAGAGATCCGTCTGCACTAAACCTTACATATATTGTCCTAATTCCCAAAGTCAAAAATTCGGAAACCCCGAAAGTATTCCGTCCTATTAGCCTTTGTAATGTTATTTTCCGAATTATTACCAAAACAATTGCTAATAAGATGTCTAAAGTTATCTTCCCTTTTCAAAATGCTTTTATTCCTAGTCGATTAATCTCAGATAATGCAATGGTTGCGTTTGAATAATTCCATTACATGAAAAAAAGAAATAAGGGTCGAAAGGGATTTTTAGCTTTAAAATTGGATATGAGTAAGGCGATGTTAGAAAAATGGGTTTTGCTTGTCCTTGGATTGATCTAGTAATGCGTTGTGTTTCGATTGTATCTTACTCAATCCTCCTGAATGGGTCTCCTACAAAGATGCTTTTCCACGGAGGGGACTCATACTAGGGGATCCATTATCTCCTTACCTCTTTTTATGATGTGCAGAAGGCTTCTCTGGTTTATTGCAGGTGGCCGAGGAACGTAAAGAACTCACAGGGATCAAGGTGGCACGTACCACACCACCTATTTCTCACTTATTTTTTTGCGATGATAGCACCCTTTTCTTTGAATCTCAAATGGCGGAGTTCAATAAAATTAAGGAGATCATCAGTATCTATGAAGCGGCGTCGGGGCAGAGGAAAGAGGAATTTGGGGCTGGACCAATTGTGACGCTCTTGTATTTGGATTGATAAAATGACTAACAGTTGCTGCATTGCTGTCATGCCAACTGCGAAGCCAACTGTGAAGGCTGCAGATCATCACACAACAAAGCCAGCTATGCAGATGTTTTGCTTGGAAGGGAAGCTGGTCAAAGTAGCCGTTTGGACAGAAATGGAAAGAAGACAAAGGTCCTGCATTGATAGTACATCAGAATTAATGAGTTCATTCATACTGCAGTTTGTATACCTTGTCTTGTTTTGTAACTAGTCAAGAGTTTGTTACATTATAGATGTTAGGTTTAAGTAGTTGTCTGTAGCATCCTTGTTATATATACTGCACTATTGTTCAGTTGTAATCATCCAAGAAAAATCAATGAAATAGTAACTTTGAGCAATGCACTCTTTGTGTTTTCTTTTCATGTTTGCTTACCTTTTCTTTCATGGTATCAGAGCAGGTTTATCCTGCCTCTGATTACCCACCTCTTCACTAAAATCCTAAAGCATTTCTATCACCATGATAGAAGAAACACAAACAACAGTGATAGCTACACCTGCAGCTATCACAACACCACAAATACAAACAATACAACCCCAAAACCAACTTGTATCAGTTAAGTTGGATGAATCCAACTTTATGATATGGAAGCAGCAAGTATACACGGCCATCAGAGGATATGTTCTCTTGCCCTTTATCCAGGATGAGCAATGTCCACCAAAAATGGTGTCCCAAGAGGGCACAACATAAAAGATTTTGAATCCTGAGTATATGACATGGGAGAGACAAGATCAACTTCTAGCATCTTGGATTCTCTCATCTCTCAGTGATAGTGTCATGTCACTCATGGTAGGATTAGACTCTTCTTATGAGATCTGGAATACATTGGAGGTGAGCTTTGCAAGTCAAACAAAGGCAAAGCTGATGCAGTACAAGATACAGCTTCAAAATACAAAGAAGGAGGGCTCAACCATGAGGGAATATCTTGGCAAGATGAAAAGTTGTTTTGATCTACTTGCTTCAGCAGGACATAAGGTCAGTGAAGATGACAAAGTCATGTACATCCTCTCTGGACTTGGATCCAGTTATGACTCTGTGATGGATAATGTAACCTCAAGAGCTGGGGAAATTTCTGCCATTGAGGTGCAGTCCCTACTGCTCTCTTATGAGTCTAGGCTTGAGATGAACTTGTCTCAAGTACAAGCTGTAAATAGTGAAGGATCACAGTTGACTGTGAATTATGTCACTAGAGGTAACCAACAGCAGAATTTCCAGAAAACGTTTAGTCCAAACAATTGGAGAGGTGGCAGAAACCAATAATTTCAAGCAAGAGGTGGTAGATCTCCTAGAGGAGGTGCTAGAGGAGGAAGAGGTGGAAGATCAGCTGGAGGCAGGCCGACATGTCAATACTGCGGGTATGTTGGACATACCATAGACATATGCTGGCATAATCCTGATAACAACTACTATAATCCTCAAGGTCAACAAAATTGACAACAACAGCAATACAGAAACAGAAATCCAACTCTGAACTTAGCACATGTTCCTTCTTACAACTTTGGGCAAGTAGGAGGGAGTGAATATAGTTGGTATCCAGACACTGGAGCATCTAATCATGTTTCAAATGACATGAGCAACCTCAACATTGCCACTGAGTATCAGGGAAACAACAATGTCCAAATGGGTAATGGAGCAGGTGAGCATATAACACATTTTGGTAATACATATCTCAAATCTCCTTCATACTCTAAATCTTTCATTCTCAAAGATCTATTACATGTTCCTAACATCACTAAAAATCTGCTTAGTGTCTCTTAGTTTGCTCATGACAATAGTGTTTTTTTTTTTAACTTCATTCTTCCTTCTGCCTTGTAAAGGACAAAGCAACTCAAGCTATTTTGCTCAAAGGGACTCTTGAAGATGGTCTGTACAAGTTCACCTTGCATCCAGAACCTTTCAAATTCAACCAAAGAGATCATTCCAAAAATGATACTTTAAATCAAGGAATCACTTCCAATTTATCTTCTATTTCTATTCCTGCTTCTGTTTTCAATCCTTCCTTAAAGAAAGGCAAAAGCTTATATCTATGGCACTAAAGGCTTGGCATAACAGCAATGAGATTGTAAAAATTGCCCTAAGAGGTTGTAATATACATTTTGAAATAAAAACTACAGTTTCTGATCTATGTGATGCTTGTTCTTTGTCCAAAAGCCATAGACTACCCTATAGTGATTCTAATACTCAGTACAAAGCCCCTTTTGATCTTGTTCATTCAGACTTGTGGGGACCTTCTCCTGTAGTTTGAAGGAATGGATACAGATACTATGTGAATTTCATTGACCATTTCACTAAATTCACTTGGATCTATTTATTGAAACAAAAATCTGATGTTGCTACTGCCTTCCTTCATTTCAAAAACCTGATAGAAACTCAATTCAATCTCAAGATAAAGTGCCTACAAAAAGATGGTGGAACTGAGTACAAACCTTTGATTCAAATGGAATCCTCCATAGAATCTCTTGCCCTTACACTCCACAACAGAATGGAGTGGCAGAGAGAAGACACAGGCACATAGTTGAAACCAACCTGTCTCTTCTTGCACATTCCAGTGTGCCTTTGCACTTCTGGGATGATTCTTTTGTAGCCTCTGTATACATCATGAATAGAGTTCCTTTCAAGAGTCTATCCTTCAAGTCTCCTCTAGAAGCTCTCTATAAATGTAAACCTGATTGCAATAGTTAGAAGGTTTTTGGCTGTCTGTGCTACCCTCATACTAGACCTCTAAACAAACATAAATTGGAACTCAAATCTAAGAAGAGTGTTTTCCTTGGATATAGCAACAGTTATAAAGGATACAAAATTCTTCTCCTAGTGGGAAGATAATCTTCTCTAGAGATGTTGTTTTTTATGAGCATGTGTTTCCTTTTGCACAAGGAAAGCACACTCAGAATTGTGAGTCTTCACCTTACATCAGCACTCCATCTCCTGAACCACTTACTCAGCAATTTCATCTTACCTCACCTCCTATCCTTGAGCTTCAAACTCCACCTACCAACCCTGAACCAGAAATATCCTCACCTCAGCATAGTGCACCATCTCACCACACTCAAATTTTGCACAAAACTCTTACCAAGACCATCATTCTGATCATGAGATTATACAACCACCAGGTGTGTTATATGATGCAGTTGCTACTGACACTCCAATGGAGGATACTTCTGTTGTTCCTGATGCAGGTCACCACATGGTAATAAGATCTAAGACAGGTATCTACAAGCCTAAAGTCTATTATGCTGTCTATTACCAAGAAGAACCACCATCCTTCACAGAAGCATTAAAGAACAAACATTGGAAGAAAGTCATGGAGTCTGAACTTACTACCTTAAAGAATAATGAGACATGGTTTTTGACTGGATTACCAGAAGGAAGGAAAGTGGTTGGTTGCAAGTGGGTGTTTAAAGTGAACAAGAATTCTGATGGTTCAGTTTCAAGACACAAAGCAAGACTGGTTGCACAGGGATATTCTCAGACTGATGGGTTGGATTATTCTGAAACATTCAGTCCAGTTGTAAAGGCTAGCACAATAAGAGTCATGCTCACTCTTGCAGTTGAAAAGTGATGGTGTGTAAGGCATTTGGATATGGACAATACCTTCTTGCATGGTGAATTGAAGGAGGAGATATATATGAGGCAACCACCTGAGTTTGAGATTGTATCAAAAAATGGTTTTCCTCTTGTCTGCAAATTAACAAAGGCCTTGTATGGACTAAAGCAAGCTTCAAGAGCTTGGTATATGAAAGTCAAAGGAGTTTTGATTAGTTTGGGTTTCCAACATTCAAGAGCAGATAATTCTTTGTTCTTTAAGATAAAAAATGGAGTATTTACTTATTTACTGATTTATGTTGATGATATTCTGGTTACAGGAAATGACACATTGGAGATAAATGCTATTATAGATTCTCTGTCCAGGCATTTTTCTCTCAAAGACCTTGGGGAGGCTCATATGTTCCTTGGCATTCAAATTACAAAGACAAAATATGGTTTACATCTTTGTCAGGAGAAATACATTGAGGATTTGTTGCTGAGAGCAAATATGGGCAATGCAAAAGGAATAGCAACTCCAATGGTGGCATCTCTGCACTTGTCCAAAAATGAAGGGAGTCCCATTTTGAATGCCACCTATTACAGAAGTCTTGTTGGTGGATTGCAGTATGCAACCATTACAAGACCTGAGATTGCTTATTCTGTTAACAAGGTCAGTTAGTACATGTCTTGCCCTTTATATAATCATTTCAAGGCAGTAAAAAGGATCCTGAGGTACTTAGCAGGAAGTACTAATGTTGGATTACACCTTAGAATGAGTGGCAGTTTGAGCTTGACTGGATTCTGCGACTCTGATTGGGCAACAGATGTTGATGACAGGAAATCCATTACTGGCTTCTGTGTATATTTGGGAGGAAGCTTGGTAAGTTGGAAGTCTAAAAAGCAGTCCAGTGTTTCTAGATCTAGCACAGAAGCTGAGTATAGGAGTCTGGCATATGTTTCAGCTGAGATTGTGTGGCTGAGTTCTTTACTAAAAGAACTCAGAATCAAAAGTGAGAGAAGTCCAGTTGTTTGGGTTGATAACCTGAGTACAATAGCTCTAGCATCAAATCCAGTGTTGCATGCTAGAACCAAACATGTGGAATTGGACATTCACTTTGTTAGAGACTTGGTGAGTAAGGGAGTAATCAAGATACTGCATGTACCATCTACAAAGCAGATAGCAAATTTGCTGACTAAACAACTAAGCTTACAATTCTTCATGAGATTAAGGACCAAGTTAAATCTTATTCCTTTACCTACACTCGAATTGAGGGGGGATGATAAAATGACTAACAGTTGCTGCATTACTGTCATGCTACTTGTGAAGCCAACTCTGAAGACTGAAGAAGGCTGCAGAGCATCACACACCAAAGCCAGCTATGCAGATGTTTTGCTTGGAAGGAAAGCTAGTCAAAGTAGCCGATTGGACAGAAAAGGAAAGAAGACAAAGGTCCTGCATTGATAGTACATCCGCATTAATGTGTATCAATGAAACAGTAACTTTGAGCAATGCACTCTTTGTGTTTTCTTTTCATGTTTGCTTACCTTTTCTCACACTCCCTATAATAATATTTTTTCTCGGTCCCGATAATATGACTGTATGAATTTTTTACTGTATTAACTTTTAAAATTGAAGTTTTTATAGGGAACAATAAATAATTTTGAAATAAACTTTAAGTTGTTATTGATTATTTGTTTTGATTTTTATTTTGTTTGTTTATTCCTCTCCTCATGTTTGCCTTTGTGAAATTTTTCTTTGCTTTGGTGTTGCGTCCACACCTTCTGTGTTCTTTATGACCTCAGGTTTACATAACGAAACCATCATCCCTACATGCGAAATCATCCTTATTACATCTCGAAAATATTAAATCATCAATAGAGATTTTAATTTGAACAAAACCCATGAAAAAGACCTTCAAAATCGCTATTTTGACTCGTTCTTACCCGAATCTTTGGCAGGTTGCATACCTCCTCCCAAAATTATGATTCGTTCATGAGGTGAGTCCATTGCATCTTATTCCACAGCTACAAATCTTGTCCCTGTAGCTTTCAGTCCAATTAAACAAGATTTTTTTTAGGAAGTTTGAAACTCTAGTCCCCATTTCACGTTTATTAAAGGAGGAAGGAGAAGAGGGATTTTACCGTTGGTTGATGACAGTTGGGGGTGAATTTCATAATAGTAAAAAGTTATATGTGCCCTTAATTAAGTCACGTGAACGGTCCGTGCATTTTTCAGGTGAAAATAGTGATATTTCCGGTATTTTTTTGTAAAGTGTAAAATTCGTGAACTATAGAAAAAAATTAAAACATCACGTGACGAGCCCATGCATTTTTTCGGTGTTTCCGGATATTTTCGATAAAGTATAAGATCCTTGAACTTAGTATAGTAAACAACAAAAATATTAAATAGTAAGTTGCAAAAATAGTCAAACTTAGAAGGGATTTCTAGAAAACATTATATAGTATTGGAAGGGATTTCTAAATTTTACCCTTTGTTATTATTGTTATTACATATCACATGTTCTTTGTTTTAGACTTGTGAAATATAATAAATATAAACTTGAGATATATCCAAAAAAAAAAAAAAAACTTGAGATACAAAAAGTGCCACGTAGCTTAAGGAGTAATGAAAGTGATGCATCAATAAGCTTTTACAAATAACATATGTTCCTCATACCAATCCTATTTTTGTTGATTGTCGCAGAAAAATATCCAATTTCATTTTTTCAACCATAATCTTCATCTTTTTCTATTGTTATTATCTGGGAAAGATTGAAGAAAAGGCTCCGCAACGGTACAATATCTTATTATATAATAAAAAATAATTTTTTTATAAAAAAAGGTTATAGATATTTTTCTGTTCATTTTACCTGCTAAAAATAAGAAAGTTTAATAATTATCAATATAATAAGAGATATGTAAGTTATATAACAAACCATGCTAAAAATTAGTTCCAAATTTAATTTTTTGGGCAAGTTGCTATATCAAAAAAATTATAGGTGACAACTTATGATTGATTTGGTTTATAATAAAAATAAAAAACTTTTTTTTCAAAAAATCAAAACACAAATAAATTCTTCGTTTTTTTTTCTGGTTTTTATGTATAATATATCAAATTAATCTTTTTTCCATAGTCTTTAGTTTGATATCGATATTGCATATCTTAAGATAAGTTACATTAAGCAAAATTGTAATAATTCTTCGATTGTCAAGGTTAAATTTGTGTATATGAGTAATATCTTTATGAGACATGCAAAAAAGAAATTAAAAGGGGACTGACAATCTTTGTGAGACGGAGAGAGTATAAAATATTAATTTTAAAATAAATATTTGTTTGTTGATTGATTACTGAGCTTATGCTTGAATATCTATTGTGAGTTGAACTATATATTTGTATTGGATTTGGGCTACAAAATAAAAATAAAGTAAATGTTTTTTAATGACATAAAAAGTCATTAGATAATTCAAAATTCTTTAAAAAAAATCAATTATTTGATTCTAAGTTCTCTTCAAAATAAATTTATTTTAAATCGATCATCACACAATGGAAATTTTTAGTTTATGAAAACAGCTAATGACATTTCATTTTATGTGAAAATGCCTTGTAACTTAAAGAGATTGGTGAAAATGCCATGTGGCCTACTATTGCAGATTTGCAGGTAGACCAACCAGTCATATGGTAATATGGTGTCTATGTTGCATCCTTTTTCAGATGTGTCATTCATATGTGTTCTTAAGCTAGCTTATAAATTTGAATAAAAAGAATATTCAAAATTAAAATTAAAAATTAATTAAAATGTATGTATAAATTATTACTAAAAAATATTGTTTTAAAACATGTAAATTGTGTTAAAATTTTGAAAAAGAAAAGAAAAAAAGGACAGAAATGAATTGGACGACTAGTTAGACCAATCAGGATCAACACAATAATTATGTTAAAAAGTAAGATTGGATAAAAATTTACGTCAGTAAAATCAGTCACATTAATTTAACGAATGAGATAACAAAATTATAGATTCACCGACAGTTTTTTAGTTGCATTAATACAACAGTTACACAGTTACACTGTAGAAAGACCTAAACAAAAATCAATTCAGGCAGATGGAGTACCAATTAAAAATGTTTACGAAATATATTTTAATTAGTAATACTAATATAAATAATAGAAGTTTTAATATACTCAGTTATAACCATAAGACTGTTAAGTGTAAATATCGCAGTATGATGTTACAGTTGGATAAGGGCGTGATCAAATTGGAAAAAAAGAAAAACAAATACTGTTTATGTAATGCATGGTCGAATTGAAAGTAAAAATATAACTTCGGCTATATTTATATATGGATTGACCTATTTGAAAGGAGGATGGATCAATCCAATTTTAATAAGGATTAATTATAGTTCGCAACCTGAACTATGCCGGTTTTTTAACTTTGCAACCTAAACAATTTTTTTTTTTCGATTGCAATCTGTATAACTCATTTTTTGCATTTTACAACCTCCGACTATATATTCCGGCATGTATAGGTCATGTGTTCAACACATGCCAAAATATCCAATAAAATGGCGACACGTAGCACCAGTAAAATTTAAAAAAAAACAAAAAAACATATTAAAATTCAGAAAATTAAAAATTTTATTTTTGAAAATTGTTTTGAAAATATTAAAAATTCATTTAAAATTCAAAAAACTAAAAATTTTATTTCTGAAAATTATTTTGAGAATACTAAAAATTTATTTAAAATTCATAAAATTAAAAAATTATTTCTTAAAATTATTCTGAAAATACTGAAAATTCATTTAAAATTCAGAAAATTAAAAAATTATTTCTGATTATTTTTTAAAATACTAAAAATTAATTTAAAATCTAGAAAATTAAAAAAATATGAAAATAAATTAATTTCAGAAATAATTTTTCATATTTTTTAAATAATATTCAGAAATAGTTTTTTTTAATTTTCTGGAATTTAAATAAGTTTTAGTATTTTCAAAGTAATTTTTTTATTTTCTGAATTTTTAAATGAATTTTTTGAATTTTCATAAATAATTTTCTGAATCTTAAATAAATTTTTAATACTTTCAAAATAATTTTCAGGAATAAATTTTTTAATTTTCTAAATTATAAATGATTTTTCAGTATTTTCAAAATAATTTTAAGAATTTTAATATGTTATTTTTTTTTCTTTTTTCTTTTCTTTTTTAAAATTTAATTGGTGCCACGTATCGACATCTTATTGGACATTTTGGCATGTGCTGAGCACATGACCTATATAGGCCGGAATATATAGCCGGAGGTTGCAAAATGCAAAAAATGGTGTTATACAGGTTGCAATCAGAAAAAATAAATAGTTTAGGTTGCAAATGTAATTGACCTTTTTAATAATTATATTAATTATTACATTATTTTCAGGTACATTTTGATCACTTTTTAAGTATGATTTGACAATATTTTATAAGATTTAACACCTTCTGATAGACGTTGTAAATCTACAAGTCTACTCAATAATTTATAACAGGGAAAATCGTAAAGAGCAAGCATAAAAATAGAAAATAAAGAAGCAAATGCGAGAAGAGGTAAATCTTCATTATCATTCTTCATATTTTCAGCTCTGTGGTCTGTATCTAAAAATACCACCGGAGAGGGTTCCCGGTGGAAGATTCTCCGATGCATAAGTTAGTAGGTGAAGTGAAGGAATTAAAGAATCAGATGTCAAAGCAATAAAACAGTAAAAATCTTA
>JAUEKW010140702.1:0-10930 GCA_032274785.1 Ajuga reptans
TATTTTGTGGACACCTTACATCATTACTCATCTTGTAAGTGACACATAAATACAACACTGCCTGAAGCACGACAATGTGTGAAGCACGATAGTACCGGAAGCACGACAGTGCAGAAGCACGATAATACCAAAAGTACGACAATGCCGGAAGCACAACGATGCAGAAGCACAACATTGCCGGAAGCACGACGATGCCGGAAGCACGATGATGCCGGAAGCACGACGATGCAAGAAGCACGATAATGCAAGAAGCACGAGAAAATTTTCTATAAATAGGCTCATTCGCTGAATGAAAAATATACGATTTCCTTTGAGAATCTCTACTTTCAGTTGTGTTCTATTTCTTGCAGTTTTGTTACGAGTATTCTATAACAGAAGATAATTTATCACCACCTTCTGCTCGTGACAAATTGTCACGCTCAATGAAGAAAATAATGGGATTTTGACCGGGCCTCTTATCAAACTAGGGCCTTAAACTAACATACCAAACAAAGGTTTGGTCGGGTTCTAAAAAGTCATGTTAAAATTGCAATTAAGCCAATAATTTAATTAAAGAATAATAGTTTTACATACAAAAGAATATTGATATTATTGTTGGCTTTTCAGCATTGACATAACTAAAACCTGCAAATTCTATATTACATAAAAAATAATGGGCAAGTAATATTGACTAAAAATATATGTAGGAGGATGACTCCATTCTGTTTGTAGTATCTCTTGACAAAATAGATCGCGCTTCAGTAATCGATCGAGGCGGCTCCAAATCTTTCTCTTGTAAAGCATTTCCTAGCAGTCTCTGCATCTGAGATGCATATATATCATCCAGAATCTGGGAAAAAGAACCAAGATAACAATCAAGATATGATGAAATGTAAAATGCATTATCGCCTCCATTGAATGACCGGTCACTCACCCCTAAGGCATGATATGATCCAGTATACCAAACTCTATTCTCCTTTCTGCCCTCGAGAAACTTCAGCACAACCTGTCCCGTTTTATCCCAGAAAGCACGAGTAATTGCAACAAATATTTGGCTCGTAAAAGTATCATGCAAGTTAGAGATGCAATCCGAGAGTTGAGTACTTAGAAGTTGCATCCTCTCTCGAATCTGAGCCTCTCCATCAGCTTCTTTTGTATCTTCCAAGATCCTTTGAAGACGGGTGCTCTTGTTAGCTAGCATCTGAGGGTAATTAACAGAAAACTATGATATGATATCAAAAGTAAATACATTTATTAAATTGGCAGCAGAATATATCATGTCTATCATAATAATCGAATTGCTTACGTTGCTGGAAAGCTTAACCACTATCGCTTGAATGTAGTTCTTATATTTTGTTCGGAGGAGGACCGTTATAGCATTCATCTGCTCACCGAACGTATATTTATTGTCTCCATTTGTGGGTAAATAACATGCCCATGATTTCAGTTTGTCCTCAATCCTACAATGGAGAACGTCCAGGATTCTCTTCATTGTGTTCAGAAAAATTCCAAGCTGCAATACACAAAATAAAGAAAACAGAAGAATCAACTGCATAATTGTCCATGTATATAGAACACTAGTATATTGTATGCACTTTCTGCGTGCACAATTAAAATTTAAGGATTTGAGGATGGATTTGAGGACGGATTTGAATTCATAATCAAATTCACTCTACTTGTTTGGCAAAAAATAAATCAATGGATTTTAAATCACTCCTAAATCCTCTAATTCATTTTTTATGGATTTAAAATCCTTTGAAATAAGAAAGAAGGCACGGGACCTACAGTGATAGCCGGTGAAGGACCTCTCCCAGTAGGTATGGTTTGTTCCCGAATCAGGCAAAAACAAGTGGGCATGTGACACCTAGGACCGACAAAGCGAGTGATTGCCGGTGCAATAAGAAAGAAGACACGGGACCGACAAGGGAGGGAACGTATAATCAACCTTAAAAAATTAATTAGTGCTACTCATAACAAGGTTTTCCAGCGCTCATTGTGAGAAAACTCTGTGGTTAACGTACTTGCCTGAAGCAATTTCAGGGAGTTGCTGGTGCAATACAAAAGGTATAGATAATGAGCAGTTCCTGGCAAGCTTTTAGGTGAAGGGAGACAGACTGAAATTTCAGGGAGTCGCCAGTGCAGTAAGAAAGGCACGAACAATGAGTAGCTCCTAATATGTTTATAGGTGAAAGGAGATAGACTGTGCAGGTATGAGTATGGGACCTTATACTCAAGCTTTGGAGGACATTTCGAGACAGTGCAGAGGGACTGCATAGTTGAAGAGAGATTAAAAAATTCATTAGTGGTAGCCATATAAACAAGATACATCTTCTTTTCTGATGCTCATTGTGAGAAAACTCTAAGGTTAACCGTGTTTGACCTGCAATTTCAGGATTAGTGACCTCATAGGAAGTTTCTCATGTTGCGCGTGAGTGAGGAAGGAAAAAACGCGCTGAAAAAGGTTTGTGGGGATAGTCTGTCAAAGGATGCCATTTTGGGGGGCGTCAGCGGCAGTTATGATGGTCTGATGCATTTGATATCGTTGCCCTTAGAGTTGATATTTCATATATTAATACCATAATTATAGTTGTTCTACACAAATTTATGAATGTTGTTGTTCTTTCGGCACACGAATTTAAGGATGTTTAACTCCACCTTCAGACCTTTGAAATTTGTCATGAGATCGCACATGATTCGAGGACAAATCATCCTCCAAGAGAAGAGAATATGCTTTTATTTTATTTATTAAGAAAAAGTTTTGGTTTGTTATAGTTTATCTATTAGGATATTTTTTTTACTTATTTCCTATTTAGATGATGATTAATATAATATATTTTTCATCAATAATGAAATCGACACGAAAAAGTTATAATGTTCAAATTTTATGTTTAAAAGAAAAAGAATGAAGATAGAGAGATTTTGATTGGCTAGAGAAGAATATATGGTGGAAGGAAAAAATAATAAATTAACTATCAGCGACACGTGTCTTATTGGCAAAGTGCGTATATAGATGACATGTGTGTAGAATATTTTTGAAGTCCTCTTGCATTAATAGTAAAGGGGATATCTTTTGCAATGGAACCGAGAACAATTCGAGGGTGAATCGTCTTCATGGAGAGGAGAATGATGGAGATCATGATTTTATTTTATTTTTTATTTGTCATGATATATTTTAGTTTGTTATGATATCTTTTGTTTAATTCCTATTTGGATTAGGATTTGTTTTTTGATGCTCAAGTAATTACTAATATAAATAGAGATCATAATTATTGTATCACATGGTTAATTTTAGTGCTACTGATATTGTGAATCAACGGTTTATACTTGTGTGTTTTTTCTCGCATACATGCTCACGCTGCGTCAGAGGGCCTGGTGCAGCGTAACCTAAGGAGATTGTCTCAGATTTGGTAATGATGCAAGACTATTCTTGGATAAAGGGGGCCAAAGCAGACCTCCCCTCCTGACCATGTTTTGAGATGGAGTTAGGTTCGCTTCTCCCCAAGTCCACACTGCATCACTCTCCCACTCTCTCATATATATATATACATACTACACACACTGCACGCATTTTACACCCTACACACTATACATACTACACACTTCACGCGCACACACCTACTACATACACACTTTACACGCATTTCACAAATACACACACTACATACATTACATATATGCACAACACATACTACACACTCTACATACACACTTATCACACACTTTCATTATCATTCTCTTATTAAAAAAACGAAAAAAAGTTCAAACAAATTCAAATTCACTCTAGAATTCAAACATCACCTTAGTTTCCAAATCCCTCCATTCAAACGCAACCTCATAGTATTTTCTCAAAAATTCTATTATATAGATTCAATCAGTTTTCCTTTTTATTCTATATTTTTGCACAACTTTTAGAACATACATAAATACTCAAACTTTATTTATAGTAGTTGCCTTCCTGTCTAAATGGAGATTACTATAGTTCATCCTTAGTAGAATTGATTTAATTTGAAAACCTGTGCAAATAATTACAGTTAAAATAGAAAAGGTTTTCATTTGAAGAATAATACTACTAGGCACTAATTTAAATAATGAGTTAAAATAATTAAAACTCAATTTACGCTCGATTACTCAATCAAATTAAATTAAATTGCATGCATAAAGAATTATCTTGGTGGCTAGACATAGGTTACGGGTATTATCAACGGGGGTAGGATAGGAAAAACCAAGGGGGCAGGATATTGCATCAATCAAGAAATTGAAGTTGTTACCTGGGTAGGGATGGTGTAATGTGCAGTAGATTGCCTCCTTGCTAATTTCTGAACCTGCATACCAAGTCTTTTTGGTATACTATCTCGAAGAGGAGTTAAAATGTCATGGTACTGCCTTTCCAATGCTTTTATAATTGCTCTTTCCACATTTGCACCAGCCTTCAAATAATAATAATTGGTAAAAAAAATTAATTTTAATAATTATTCAACAATTGTCTATGATTACTAAATTTTAATGTTTTTATTAAAAAAAAGGAAATTCTAGTTATAATTATAATAGGTTTCTTAATTATATAATTGAGCTTAAAATGAATGTTTATATCATTAAATTACTTGCATGCGTTTGAAGGTAATCATATGTAAAGGGTTTATATCATACATTAATTTACACGAAACTACTCATCCTTCTCGTTATAATAATAATAGTAGTAGTAGAGATAGAGATCAAAGTAATTGATAAAAGATAGAACTCACATTCTCCAGAATTAATGTGTATTGAGGCCATCGGTTGATAACGACCTCATATTCGCTAAGCATTCTTTCCGTCTTTTCAAACATTTCCTCGGCAAAGGGAGAGGTTGAATATTTGGTACACACGCCGGACCAGGGTACCTGCCAGTGAAATTATAGCAAACATTGATCCTCAGGAAATTAATTATCAGCTGCATCATAAAGTACAACTACCTTTTCGGCTTTGCAAAGATCAAGCAAGGTAAGTTGCAAGTCTTGGATCCAGACCATGATGTAACCATGGTACAACTCACGGGAGTCCACGCCACCTTGGACACCGCTGTTTACATAATATTATTAGTAAGAAACCTGAGAAAAAGTTATAATGGCAAATGCCAATTGATTTTTTTTTTAACCTGATACTCCACGACTCAAGGCTCCTCTCAAAGTCGGACATTGCTATTAGAAGTTCGTTCACATGTGGCATGGGACTTGATGGAGGCCATGCAGCAAGGAAAGATCCAAGTCTCTTGTTTAATTCCGTGCTGTAAACTGCTGAGGTGATGGCAGATAGTTCTATTGAACTGAAACCACAAATAGATGTTTAAATAAAACTTAATCCTGATAGTACATACATATGTGAAGAATGAAAATCAAACTCAATAGGAACTTTCACATACTGAAACATTTGCATATATACAGGGGGGGAGCGAGGTTTATCCCAAACGAGGGGGCCCTGGCCCCCTCCCCCTAACTCCGCCTCAGCCCAATGCCCCCTTACCCACCACATGGTTTCATTCTTTTTCTTCTTTTTTTCATCTTACTATTTTTTTTCCTCTTTTTTTTGGGTGATTTTAACTCATTTTATTTGTAAAGTTATCATTTTTCCTGTGTTTCTTTCCGTCTCTTCTTTCTTTTTATTTGATATCTTATTAATTTATCAATATGATTTCGTTTAGTCTTTACTTTGAAAGTAGTGCATTAATCAGTAGTATTCATCATTCTCATCACTCATTTAAATATCGGTTTTCTACCCTATTAATATCACTGTAGCAACTAGTGCCTGTCACTCTTTTTGATGAAATTACAGAAAGGGAGAGTGCTAAAAACTAATATACTAGTGTCGTTTAGTCTTTACTTTGAAAGTAGTGCATTAATCAGTAGTATTCATCATTCTCATCACTCAATTAAATATCGGTTTTCTACCCTATTAATATGACTGTAGCGACTAGTGTCTGTCATTCTTTTTGATGAAATTACAGAAAGGGAGAGTGCTAAAAACTAATATACTGGAAATATAATGATAATGATGTGTTTTAAGATATTTAATAATTAATAAATGTTGTATATTATTCATGCAAATTTAATTTAATTTTGTTTATTTTTAATTGCTTTTGATCATGCATTTTTTGAATCTCCCCCCCCCCCCCCTCCCTAGATTATGGCTCCGCTCCTGCGTATACGTGTAAAACAAAGTAACATGAAGAAAACTCACATGATCGGCCAACAACTAAAATAGCGAGGAATGATTCAGAGTCAGGTTTTTGGTACTTTAAGGAAATAGGTACCTGGGAAATATATGCTGATTGTGGATCTTGATGTCAATGTGGATTTCGTTGCTAATGTTGATGCACAGATTCTTCATCTTCAAATAGGCTTTGGAGATTGTATCTGAATCCATTATGAAGCCGTCCAAGTTGCTTGATACAAACTCATCAGTCTCCAGCATGTGCTTTCGGCATCTTTTTGTTGCTGCTGTCTAGAGAATACCAATTAATAGTATTAAGCTCATTCTTGAAAACAAAAATGAAGCGACAAAACATAATACTTATGGTATGCTATTTGAAAAATGTAAAATAAAACATTATCTGATATGATTGCACACATAATATATCCTTCATTCTGCATTTCTTTGTCATGAAAGACCAAAGCATATGTGATGTATATGCCGAAACTGTGCTTAGTTTATTTGTATTGAGTTGTTTCTTTATGGGCTCATAAATCCAAATCTTTATGTTAGGGTCCATGAGCTCAACTTGTAGTTTTATTAGGATTAACACGATGAAGGTATTTTGGGGCAATGAAATTCTTATTAAGCCCCCTAATCACACTTGCACAAATACCCTCACTTCGTAATCATTATTTCCTATGTTGAATAATTAATTCCAGATTTTCCTCGGGAATTTTGTGATAAATTTGTTTAATTCTAGTGATACAACATCAATAAAGTGGTTTATTCACATTAATTATTCAATGTTTGACTCGAGTCTTTAAGTATTTCCTTCTACTAAGCTGTTAACATGCATAATTCTGGTACATCTTATATCCATAAAATTTGACGTCTTAATTATGGCTGAGTAGATGTGATTGCCTAACATTCTAACAAATCTTCCACTGACCACACAAAACAACCAAAAAAGACTCATGGTTAATAAGATAACTGGCTTTAATATCTGCTCGATTATGGTTAGTACTTACCTTCAGATAGTTTCGCAGCATAGTCTGAGCATCTTGAGCAAGTATGTCATGTAGTAGTGTATACAGTTGCACTGCAGGAGCTAGTGCTGGTGCTGCAGTTTCTGATACTGGTGCTGATATATCTGCCAACCCCACTGCAGAATTTTCATCTAATGACTTGTAATTCTCAAACACCTCTGCCAGAAGCCTCTCGACTTGTGTTTCACAATCCAACAAGATACTTTTCTGTTACTCCACAAAATTTGAACAGTTACAATTTTGAGCAACTTCATTATCCAAGAGAGGTGGCCAGTCAGGAAGCTCGACTCGAAATTCCATCGGGCCCGACCCAGCCCCCGGAAAATAGACTGAGATTTGTCCCATTAGGTCGGACCCGTTGGGCCCGATAATATTTCGGACTAAGATTCCTACGGACTAGCCTGCCTAAAATGTCGGGGGGGGGGGGCAGACCGATTTTGTCACCTCTTATCCAGCAAAGAAAATATATCAAGAACATCTCTCAAAGTCTTTGAGCATATTGAGATACTCACCTCTTGTCTTGTTAAATTTCTCTCACTTCTGGCCTTCAAGACTGGGACAAGCAACTCATGCAAAATCTCTAAGCAATCTTTTGTAGGAGTGGCAACGTTCAGGACGTATGAGAGGTATCTGGATAAAATGGAAAGGCAACATAAATTAAGCATCTCTCTAGAGTTCGAAAGCTAGATAATAGATTTATGTGGCATCAGCATACATGTACCTTAATTTAGTATAAGAGGCAGACACTCCATAGTATTCGGCAAATTCTGTCAGGATCCATTTCCAAGGCCCATCTATATGTAAATTTCGTGAGTGAAACTGTTGAGCCCGCATGGCAGCCTCAAGCAACAGATCATATGCTAGGGTCTCCACTATTGATCCACTCTATTATATTAAATTGAGAAAAAAAGAAAAAAACCTTTACATGTAAGCAACACATATATTATTCCGAACCAGGAAAAGAATATAGAAATTGACTTTACAAAGAAATGTAGTTATCTCTCCAAGTAAAAAAAAATATGGCATTACATGTCATTATGAATATTTGAAAGGGGCGGGGGAGTAATTTTCATAACGAAATCACAAACTTTGTAAATGGACATAATTTGACAAAATGTGCCGATCAGGAAGAAGAACTATTGTAGCAATGACAAAATGCTGGCAGTAGAGTGGCAATTACTACAAGAGATGCATTGTATATCATTGTAGTGAGTGAGAAAATAGTTGTTGTGGAAATTAAGATTATTCTATTACTGTTCCTATAAGATCAAGTTATATACTGAAATCTAGGCAAGAGCCAAGAACAGAAATACATGTGCTGAAAAGCTAAATTAAACCTTCATAAGCACTGTCTCATCACTTGTAAAAATGCTACCGATGGAGAGCAAGACCTTCCCGACACATTCATTATCATTGTGATAGATGGGCCACCACCGAACCCTTTCATTCTGAAAAATTTAGAGAGGCAACAGTTTTAAAAAGTATATTCTGATATCTAAAGATCGCCTTATTCATAAGGTACACTTACAGGGTTGTCAGTCAGAGAAGAAATTGGAATTGTAGCACAACCGTGACCGTTTTTCGTTACATCCTGAACTTCAAGTAAAAGAGCATCTCCTTGACTCTCAGGAAAACTGAAATACAGATTCTAGTTGTCAGTTTCTCCTATCAAATACAGTTGATGATTCTGACATGTTTTTTAAATTGTCATAAGAGATATGTAAAAAGAACAGATCCAACATTTGATGTTGCAGCAACTGCCTACTGGTATGTTTAATGATCCACAAATTAATATAAATTGAAGTTTTATTTGACGAGATCAGAAATTTGATACGACCACAGATAGATGGGTTATTACATGCAAAAGCTTGAAATTTATTTTGGCAAGGCTTTTTTCAAGGACAAGTTCAGCAGTAGAAACATATTCGTAACTAAAAGCTTTTATGTAGACAACTGATTAATTTCAAACTTGAGGCTCAAAAATTGATGTCCACAAGAGATCACATTCGAAAACTGTATGATCAAAATATATCATACTTAATTCTTCTGCCAAGAACAAGTTTATCAGCAACAAAGATATATAACCAAAACCTTCTACAGTAGATTGGTTCATGAAAGAATCGTGTTCAATATTATCGATCTGAAATTGCTCTCTCAATTTAATATAGCTTCAGACCATGAAAGACTAACAACTTACAAGTCATGATATTCACCAGTTCCAGGCCGCAGTGAGATTGCCAAACCTGATTCCACCTCATTGTCTTCCGCCGAACTTTTCAGTTGTATCACACATAATAATGATTCTGTGGATAATTAACGATAACAAAAATACTTAGTCCATAATGTCCATATTCATTTGTATAAGCAAATACAATGTAAGTTGTGTCAATGTAAGTCTGTAAGATATCTGTAAATACTAAGTAATGAGGACTCATCGTAAAACTAAAGTTATAACAAAGAAGAAATAGCTTCAAGGTTTTCATAAACGAGTTACAAACCTTCAGAAGGCAATGAGAAGGAACTGAGCTTAAGAGAATTGATTCTGTGTTTTACTATTGAAGATACATGACGAACATATTCAGCCCCAGCCTGCAGGTAAATAGCACCTCTCATTGAGTTTGTGTTCTTCAACTTCCTTCTTGGAATTATACGAAGCTTTTTCACTGCCAAAATAACAAAAAATACACATCACTAGGTATCACAACAGATTCTAGCATTTTTCAATAAGCAATAGTGCTTTTCAATTCTAAAAACCTATATATCTACTTTAAGATATAAGCACTTTACAGTTTAGACCAACAATCAGACCAGTCATTCATTTATCTTTAATAGAGATCTTACACAAACTGAAAAAACGGAAAATATCATATGTTTTCCATCAGAGTATATATATATATATATATATATATATATATTGAAGTAAATCGTTCAATTGCACATTACAGAAGAGTAATCTAATAGAGTTAGTAAGGGGCAAAGCCAAAACCTTCGACACGAATCTTCCCAACTGTCCTTTTCACTTTTGCGGCTATTTCTTGTTCCGAGGCCTGGTTATCCATATCACTTTGTTGTGCACCTTGAGGTTGAAGCAGGAGTTTGTGTAGTCTAAAAAGTAAAAGTCACATAAGTTTCTCTATACAAGGTAAAGATGATCTGTTAAATGCTTGACATATATAATTGCAAAGACGTACCCAAAGGCATTACGAAGAAGCAGACACTCATCTCGCAGAAATTCAGGCGCCTCTGCACAACCTCTGGCCCATGAATTTAAACATAAACGAATGCAGGCATCATAAGCAACAAGTGCTTGCCATGAGTTTTGGCCACTGTCATCAGAAATAAGGTAAATACGTAAAACGTTAGGGGATGACAAAACCACATTGATTAACTTATGAGTCCAAAACTACGTTTATGATGAAATTGAAGATTGAAAAGAACATAAAGAAAGAAAATGGTATATAGTTACCCCCAAAAAGAACGAATTAAAATATTGCTAAATTTTGGATGAACTTGAAGATTGAGCGCAAATACTACTACAGTGAGTCTAAGATCATATTCATTTAATCTTATTGTAATATGGCTAGAAACTTGAGTTTGTCAATGACTGCCAATTTTATATCTGCTTTAACCTCCATCATCAGTCCTCATCCAGCTGCTGCCATGTCTGATGGTTGAAGGATGGATCCCAATTCGGAGATCGTGTTTTATGTGATGACAAAGAAAGGAAGTTTGTGAAC